>JAHZMT010003969.1:0-20316 GCA_027743785.1 Sinhomidia bicolor
CAATTTCGAAACGTCCACCTGGAAAACGGATACTATATATTTAGAGGGATGGAGTGTTACACCTCCTTCTGTCAAGTTTGTACCATTTTTTTCTACGTTGTGAAACCTATATGTTACTTATTACCTGAAATAATATTGCGGGCTGCATACTCCATATACATGTTAGCAGGCATGGTAGTTGTTGGAACACCTGTCCACTTCCTTCATTGAGATGAGAGTTCAAAAGTCATTAAAGAGGAAAATATGTTTTAAAGAAGAAGGACAGCAGCACGCTGCATAAAAATAGGTAGGTAGAGAGAGAGAGAGAGAATGAGTTACTCTTCTTGTTGCACTAAATACTCTTCTTCGGTTCATTCAATTTCATTAGGACAATGTTCACAGTCTTGTTTATCATCACGTTGTTCTACATACTTGTAACACACGGGATGGGGGAAGAGAGAGAGAGAGAGAGAAAAATACATAATATTTCTGTTGTCTGTTCCTTCTATATCTCCATCCATCATTGTGAAATATAATATGTAATAATAATAATATAAAATGCGTCGCTTTTATGGAGAGAGAAATAATTTTTCTTTTCTGTTTCGTATTTACACACAAATTCCGTTGCTGCATGTGTTGTTGCTATAATAATACTACAAGCAAGTAATTAAATTTACCTTTAAACGTTGACTTTCCTGCTACTTAGTTTTTTAGAAATTAAATAAATAAATGACAAGATAACGAATCAGGATTTGAAAGGTCAATTTTATTTTACAAGAAAAAATTTGAGTGTTCAAAGTTAAAATATCACCGTTATGCCTTTGAATGTAAAATGTTATTGTGATCTCCCTTTAATCAGCAGCCTAGGTTATGATTTTTGCTGGTTTTTATTAAAAATCTTCAAATGAAAGAAGGATGTTTATTTATTTATTTTTTTGCTCTTCCCAATAATCTCATCATCCCACTACCGTCCATTGTTTTTTTTATCTTTCTTAATTAAACTTATTCGATAATGAAAAGTAATGCAAAAGTCTCAAGCTTCATGTTTTTGATTTTCTTCTCTATTTTGGCCAATTACTCGTTATTACACCGTGTTTTATAGTCATCTCAACTAAAAGCTGTTATAACAATAAAAAATGGGCAATTCAAACATGAGATAGTAATCACATCCAGTAGTTCAGTGGTAAGTCAGAGCAAGTTCATTAGGAGGGATATAGAATAAACACGATAATTTCAAACCAGTATCCTTTTTCATTTTTATTTGTGTAGGTAGTAGACATGTAGGTAAGGTGGGTAGTAGCAGCAGCGGTAATAATATTCATCATCGCCATCATCACTACTTCTACTTTGTATATAAGCTATTTCTTCCTTGTGGCTCTTTTCTTTTTTGCTCTACCTATTTTATCCAGTTTTGTTGATTTTGATCTAAATAATTTAACCTAAACTTCCAACTTCATCATAATCATCATCATCATCATCATCATCATCATCATCATCATCATCATCATCATCATCATCGTCGTCGTCGTGTTCTTCATAGCAGTCATCACCACTACCACCACCACCACCACCACCATCGCCATCCAAAAGCAACAATATTGCAGCATACTACATCTTACAAAAAAGATAAGTAATATTCAAAGTACACATTACTACTCGGAAAAACTTCAGCCTGTCAAGTTTCATAATCAAGAGTAGAATGGAACGCAAGCATGTACAATGAGAACAGCAACGTAGGTATGTATGTATATAAATGCAGACCGACCCTGTTGAATAATTTTTTATGATGATGATGATGATATAGCAATACTGCTTTCCATTTCCATTTTTCTAAGCCCATGCCCACCAATGATCATTTAGCTTTTGTCTACAGATTCATATGAGAGTGTACTATGTTTTTTAAAAAAGAAACTTGATCTTGTGCATTTGGAGGAAAATACTTACACACAGTATAAAATAATGTAATATATCCACTGGATGGATGTATGTATCAGTTGCCAAGTTTTTTTTGCAAAAAGAGATTGTCTGATGGGGTAACGTGAGAGTTGCTAATTTCTCACTGGTGTGGTTGTTGATGGTGTTCATAGTAAGCTTCATAAAACTTTGTTAATGCAAAAGTGGAAATGATTGCGGTTAATGGCGGTAGTAGCAGGCAGCGATGCTGATGCTACTTGTAGCTTTCACGGTGGCTTTCAATATCATTAACTGATTCATTTGCTTGCCAGCTCAGTTGGCAGTGGTAGTACAAGTAGTTGGAAACGTATCTAGAGTTACGTATATCCGGAGAACGCAATATTGAGAACGGATAAATTATAAACGGGAAAAGGGAGTGCGTGTGGTGTGGTACAGAAAAAGCCGAGAAAGAAGTAGAGAACGAGAGCAGCAGCACCACCACCACCACTTTCATCATTTGCAACAACGTAAAGTTTTGTCCACTTTTGTCTCATGTTCATCACCAGTCTCCCTGCATCTCTGTGTATAGCAGAGCAGTGCAGTGGTGGTAGAAGCAGTAGTGGAAACGTGTGCCTGCAAGAAGAAACCTCTGCGGCCATACGAGAAACCAGTTGAGCTTTTTTAATAATATGATGCAGCAACCCCAATATAAAACCCCAGCAATAAAAATATTACATGGGCTGCTGCTGGCCAGAAAAAAAAAGAAGTCACAACTGTGATCTGTTTATTAACCATGAAATGAGTGAAATACTTTTGTCAAGTTTGAAAAACGGGAAGAAAGGAAGGACACAAAAAAGTAATCATGTCATCATCATCATCATCGGCAGTTTAGCTATTTCATAGCGAAATACTCACAATGCAATGTCATCCTTGTAAATTATTATTATTTGTTATTGTTCTTTAAGCATCATGAATACATTTTTTTTTCTCTTCTTTCAAAATTCTGTTACAAAATGCAAAATGTTATTTTTTTGCAAGTTAATGTTATATTCTTTTCCTCTGATAGAATGAAACATAACAAACGTTACATACAACGTCTCGTTGAGTTGCACCATGTAGTCGTTTATGGATGAAAGGAGAGAAAAAAGGCGACAAGATAAATAAAAGGCGACATGATGTGTTGACGACTTCTCCTTTTGCTTACCTATTCTTTCGCACAAGTGGCGTTGTCTTGTCGTCGTCAGTCAGCTTAATAATACAACAAGAGTAACATGAAGAGCCAAGACTCTCTTTACACGTTATACTTGCCTTATTCAAAGGCAAGGAGGCGACTGCTGAGAAAATGTGATTTTTTGGAGATTTATATCGCCTCATTCATCCATGCACAACAATTGCTATTGTTCCTACCCGGTATATGCACATCACACACACACACACAATACGATAATATGATGAATGCATAGATACACTACTGCTGCATGTGAAATTTTCCCTTGTCCATTTTACACCAAGCCAGCATAGTAGCATCAACAGCAGCAGCCTGCCTGCCAGTATGCAACTTACCCTTTTTTTTACTCATTCCAACTTTTTTCATTCCTTTTGGTTTTTCATTATTATCGTCGTTGTGCCATGATACTCACAACAGTAACCACGTCTCGGTTACCTACCCACAAATGAAACAAGTAGCCGTGCCGTACACAACATTTACAAGTAAAATTATATGTACATACACATAAAGTACAAAGTATTCATGCTTGTCTGTCTGCCTGCCAGCCTGCCTGCCTGCCTGCATCTCTTTCTTTCTCTTCATTTTCTATACACACACATTTTTTTCTACTTTTTTTTTGATTCATCCATTTGTTTCATCATAAGAGTGGGCTTGGGTGACAAGCAAATGGGGCCTGTGCATAGGGCGGAGAGATTTCGCCGAGCAAGCCCAATCCTGCAAGCCGCTGCTCAAGCGCATGGCCGAAGTCTATCGAAAAAGCCAAGAGAGAGAGAGAGAGAGCTCTATCTAGCTCTCTGGCTTTGTACAATTTACATTTAGAACACAAACACAAGAGCCAAGTACAAAGAAGAGAAGAGGAGAATATTATTATTATTATTATTACTACTACATCAAGAAAGAATACACACACATGATATTCGTATACAAAGAAACCGGTATTTTTTTCCTTTCTGTTCTATCTCTCTTTTTCTTGGCCAACTTGCGTGTGTGTTTGTGTGTGTGTATGCTTCTTCGTCTTCTTCTTCTTTTTTTCTCTCTCTCTATCTATCTTTCCACAAAAAAAATATGAAAACCAACCAACTCAAGTGTAATGCATGATACATGTTATTATATTGCATATTGCTGCTGCTACTACTTACTGCATACAATAAAAGTACTTTTATATACGCGAGAGAGGGTATGCTGCCTTTTCTTTTTACTGCCTTGCCTACATACATACTTGTATGAGTAATGTAATGTTGACGAGACTTTGAGACAAGTGAGCAACCAAAATGCTTTTTTTCTCTCATCACCAAACTATCCTTATTATTATTATTATTATGCTTTTATCTACAACATCCAGAGAGAGAGAGAGAAAAAAAAAACAAGGAAAAAAATTTATATTTTTGGAAGAAGAAAAGCAGCAGCCAGTAGTAGTCGTCTCGCTTTTGCATGATTTCGCATGATTTTTTTTTCATAATAGGTAATAATATTGTTACAATATCTTTCCATTTTTCTGACACAAGCAGAGTTTTTTTTGTGTACAGGTAATTTTTTCTGACTACATTGCATAATTGTATATGCAGTTATTTACAAAAGCACTGTACTTTTTATTAGATATCATCATTATCATCAGAGAGACTGACTGGCTGACTGACAACGACAAAACAACAACACTACTTGCATATAACAATCTTGTGGGGGAAAATGAGGAGATAACAAGAGCAAAGTGGAAACATTTAGAGAACAGTAGTAGCATTATTTAAATAGAGTAACTTTTTTTCACAGCAACTTTGTTTGGAAAAAAAAGTTTTGCATACACAAAAGTAATAATAATAATAATAATAGCAAAAAAAATTGGAGCAAATTTTTGCTTGTGTGTTTCTCCAAAACAAAAAAAAGTAATGGAGTTACATTATGTATTTGTAAAGAGATGAGAAACCACATGCATGCATTGTTATAAGACAGGTACATGTAGATCACATCATCATCATTCTCAAAGTTGACATTACAAAAACAAGCCTTGATGAGATGATCAAGTTTTAACATTTATAAATATTTATTTACATACTTCTGTTGTACTTGATGATGAGTATGGAGAAAACGTGGTCATGATGAAAATAGAGCAAGAAGGAACAAACCCTCTTTGTAAAATAATAATAAATAATAATAATAAATCGGATACGACAACACAAGACGACGACGACGACTCGACGGACACAAGGAAAAAACACACATTTTTATCCAACATTTTGCTTACTTACTTGCTTGCCAACACAATCCAATCCTCGTCTCGCACGCCAAAAAAAACGACAGACAGACTCTACTCATTTCCCATATGCTCTCATCATCATCCTCCTCGTTGTTTACCCGTTTTTGTATGCCGTTTTTGTTGGTCCTGCTCGCTATCTAAAGCCAACCCAAGCCCAATAACAATGGACGAACAGCAGGCAAGACTGACTGAGCCAAGTCACATTGTCAAGCAAGCAGACAACAAGAGTTTCTGTTGCTGCTGCTGCTGTTGCAAAGCTACAATATATAATACGAAAAGTTTTTGAACAGCATGCATGTCATCATCATGAGGATGCGAACATAGCATGCATGCATGCATGCATCATGCCTCTAGATATTGTACAGAGACAGATAGATGGATAGATAGATAGAAAGCATTGAGCTCTTGCTTCTCTCGTCAACCAAACAACACACGGTTTTATAATATTTAGTTTTAGTTAGACGAAGAAGCAGGCACTTTTAAAGCTACAAACAAACGCAACACCAGCAGCAGCGGCCTTCGTTCATTCGTTTTGTACATACGCTTGTACGTACGTACATATTATTTTTTTTCCTTACCTCTTCTCATGCTCGCCACAAACCTAACGTCATTCAACGAGTTCAGCTTGTGCAGCTCACATCAAAAATGACTCCTCTGTGAAGCTCTGTTGTTGGTCGGGCTTTGTTGCGTTGGCATTGCTTGTTGCAATATATATCATTGTATTGTAGCACGGTAGTAGAGAAAGAAACCCTGACCACCACGGAGTAAGGCTATTTAACTTTTTTTTAAAAAAGCTTTAGTACGTCGAGTATATTTCCAATGCGAATACAAGACAACGTTGCTAGAGAATTTTTTTTTGTGAGAAAAAAAACGGGGGAGAAAGATACAAAAAAAGAGAACACGGTCAGTTTTTTAAAAAAAGAAAAAAAAATACTTAAATGCTGAGGCCCTCAGTAAGTCAGTACAAAGGCAAATGATTTAAGGCAGCAGTTGTAGTTGTGTGGTTGGTGGTGGTTATTGTTTGCGTTTGTGCAAATGATATTTCACGTGGGTCAATCCTACATTTTCCGGTTTTAACAGTTGACAAATAGTGGGCTTTGTCGATGAATCAAGCAGTAGACAGCGCTGTCAGTGGCACGTAACCAAAAAGTGAAAACTTTTTTTTGTGTGTGTGTTCAGTTCACGTGTACTAGAGTCGTATTAACTTGATTAACATGTCATTTTTTAAAAAAAAATTTTGACCAGCACCACCTCTCAAGGACAATTTCTTGTACAGTTCAGTGATAGCTGTCCTATCAAAAGTGGGGGTAGACGAACCATTGTTGGACATATACCTACGTGCTCACGGTAATGATAATGGACGTGGTCTGTGTGTGAGTGTGTGTAGCACACTAGCTATCTTGCTAAATGAAAACATGTGGTTTTGATGCTGGAACTGAAAAAGAGAAGGTGTCATCAACAGCCACCAGCAGCAACCCATCAATTCATTCATTTCATTTCCCTCTTGTGCTGATTTGGAAATAGAGAGAGAGAGTTGTAGTAGCTAAAAAAAACAAGAGCAGCACATGTTAAACTGATAACTGCAGTGTAAAAGATAAGACTTAAAAAATAATACAAACCTACATACCTCCAAAAAAAACTAAATGCAGATTACGTCAACAAGCAGTGTGTTTATGTGTGTGTATTTCGTTGTAATCTGAGACGACGTCGAGGTCAGCCTTTCTGATTTCCTTGTTGTATTCGTCGTGTGTACAGTTTTCCCGAGTTATCGTCGTCACCCAAGCGCCTGCTGCTGTACATTGCAGCACTATTCTGCTGGCATTATCATCATCATCATCACACTTGCGTAGATAAGCAGTAGTAGTAATAACAACAGTGTCATCGTGAAATGACAATAACTTTTGTTGGACAGACATTGACATTTAGCTGAGTTTCTGGGGAGACCAAAGCAACACGTGACAGCAAATCACGGTAAAATAAAAAGAATCACAATGATCACCAGAGTGATAACCACAGGAAAGACTCAAAGCAAACTTTTGAATTATAGCAGCAAAGGCAGTAGTAGTATTAGTAGGTTACCGTGTGCAATGTTACGATAATTTCCATGGTTTCCAGAAAACAAGCGTAAATCATTGTTGCTGCGAGATACCCCATCTCCATAAAAAATTTACGCTACATTCGCAAAGTAAAAGAAAAACTGAAATACATACATACATACAACGCAATGCCCCATTCCCAGTTTTCCCTCAACGGCTAGACGACCACTACTCGAATCTTCTAACAATTCCGTAAAAACACAGAGAGTGTCCAGAAAGTAGAAATATTATATACAAATGAGCTTTACCATTTTCCATTATCATTTTTCTGTAACGTTTAATACACAGCCAGAATTTAAATCACTTGTACCATTTTGTCAGCTCTCTCTCTCTCTCTCTTTAAACAATAAAACTTTTTAAAGTGTCGTACCATTCAAGACTGAGTAGTAAATACAATAGTAAGTAATAATCGTAAAATAAAGCAGAGACAACAAACAATCAAAATAAACAATACAGACACAGATATACACACAAACCACACGCACACATATATTTAGCAAGACGAAGAAAGTATTTAATTATCCTTTAGAAAAGCAACAACAGTCCATTGATCTCTTTTAAAAAACTCACATACCCAAATAGCTTTAAAAAACGCAGTATATTAACTAACTACCCACAATTCATTCACCGTCATCATCACCCAAAAACTATTATTAACAAATTATCCTTTACCACTTCTATCACCACTTGTCAGTCCTCCTCATCATCACAACAAGCCGCAGTTTTGTTTTTTGAAGAAAAAGACAAGACGAAGGATATACAGAAAAAGAGAGAAAGGAAAAAACGGGAATCAAGTCAAGTATTATATCAATTTCAAGCCAAGTTTAACAAGAAAAAAGGGGAAGGAAGCCGTCCCACTTGAGAAACAAAAGTTTTTTTTAACCAGTCACTCTGAAAAAGCAACATTACTACTACTATTATTATTATTATTATTATTACCGCACTTACGAAAACTTGTTGAAAGCTTGAATTGTCAGCAGCATCAAGATCCGATCCAACCTCTGAAAAAAAATATATAATAGCGTGAAAGACGGTGTCCAGCAGAAATATTACTGTATTTATATACAAAAAAGGAAATAGATACAACCAATCAGATATTATCATCATCCCCCAAAGAAGAGATCATCATCGTCAAACTCACAAGTAGAAGGAGTAGAACCGAGAGAGAGACTGAAAAAAGGGAGAGAAAAGGAAGAAGAGGAAAGAGTGACACGAGGAGACTCCCCTTGACTTTTGTTTCGTTGTACACAATAAAAAACAACTTGTACAACAGCAGCAACCAAATAATAAAATAATAACATTATTATAATTTTATTCCCTTGATCATCGCTTCTCCCACATCCCACCAGCGTCATCATCTCCATTTTCTTCTTTTCTTTTGTTTTTTGTTGTTGTATTTTGTTGACACCATTGGGGAAAAAATGATAATAACAAAACAAAATAAATTATATATATACACTTTCCTTTAATACTTTTTTTACACACCCGCGCGACCTCATATATAAAAATAAAAAAAAATGAACGTGCGTAGCTAACACAAACTTATTGTTTTCATGTGGTAGAGCGGTGTTTTTCTCCTTGTATATCTATAAGCTTTACAACAAGCGGTTACATACATTTTCATAATAATATTTTCTAGTGGTTGGTAATGATGTCCATTCTACCTTCTCCTTTCTTCTGTAATTTTTCCTTTTTGTCTTTTCACATGTCATTTTTATGTTCTTTTCCTAGGAAGTAGCTCTCTACGTTTTTCCATGCACGTTCATTTTTCATTTTTTGAGCACTCAACTCCTCTCATGACTCTCCAGGATCCTCTTGCCGTTTGTCTGAGTGTGTGTGTGTGTGTGCTCGGCTCGGCTGCTGTAAGCTGTTGTATTTTCTTCTTTTTTTGCCTGGCTAGTTGGCACAAACAATAAAAAAAAGCCAAACGAAGCCGTTCTGTCCAACTCTGACCGTAAGAAACCACACAAAAAGGATGAAAAGTATATTATGCCGTCGTCACAAGAAACTTACAATATAATAACATAATATTATTACAATGGACTTATCTCTTTTTTCGTGTGTAATATGGTTTTGTACAAGGAATACAGCAATATATTGTCTCGTTGTAGTATAATGCCTTTTGGGCTCCCTCTTAAAGTAAAAACAGAAGTGTACAGGTACAATTTTACATGCTGGTGATGATGACCAGACCAGACCACAAACACCAGAGGATCCCTTGGTGCTGCTGGTACTGCTGCTGCTGCAGCTGATGATGATGATGATGATGATGGTCCTCATCATCACTATATATTATAATCCTTGTGTAGATGATAAGACACAGGCAAAAGCAAAGGCAGGCAACACATCAGTATCATGTAGCGCGAAAGGCAATTTGAGCAGCATGTGTAGACAGGGAAATCCGGACAGGTACTGGGCAATGAAACTCCAGGGAGACTAGAAGAGGAGCACATCATCATAATATGATATATTGGAGACAGACTTTTTTCCTCGTTTTCTTCTTTCCTGCATGTTGTATTGTCTCTCGTCTTTCTTCATTCCTCTCAAGTTTGCGTCTGCCTGTTTGCTGCTTTATAACAGCCAAAGCAAAAATAAATAAATAAATAAATAAAAAGCCAGTGTCCACTTTCAATTTTCCAACGTCTTTCAAAAAAAACAGTATGCTTGACTGCTTGTAAGTGTTGTTGTTATCAGAAAGAAAATGTTGTAATATTTTGATATGGACGAGAGGGAGGCATTAACTCTGTTTATGTCTGTTTGGGGGAAAATAGATGGAAAAATTGGTGCTGCTGCTGTTGTTGAAGTAATCTCTGTTGTACATATTTCTGGTTAGATGAAGTAAAATAAATGCAGAGCTTTTACTGGAAAAAAATAAGTGCAGTTACCTATGTAAATTGGTTGGTGGTGCACAGTCAACAGTCATATTTTTATCGGAAAACTAAATATATACCTACGTACGTATAATATGCTTGTTACATAGCCAGTAAACCGTGCAATTGCGATGATAATTGTCGTATAAAGTCTTGTCTTATCCCAGGTGGTACAAGATATGCTGGTGTGAGTTGGCTTGTAGTACTCCTTTTTTATTAAGTTGTTCCACCACCACCACCCCTACTTGTTAATATGACAATTCACTTGTTGTTGAGGTCTCTTGTGGAGACGTTTTGTTAACGCACCATGGAAACTTTGCTTCTGCTGGTAACTCTGAACATGAACTACTTCACAACTTGTATTATTATTATTATTATAACCTATTTCTCTCTCAACACTTGTACAGTTTATATCACTTCATGTTTGACAATAATAGAACAATTTGAAATTTCTGGAAAAAAATCTCAAAAAATTCTCTAAATTACGGCATTCTTTAAAAATACTGATGGTGAGCTTTAAATTTTTCATGTATATCTTGTATACCTTTTCCCCCAGATAAATTGTTCCCCTTCTCATTAATATAAGTTTGAACCTGAATATTTCATATTATGCCAAGTGTTCAGTACTCTCAAGAGGAAGCTCGCAAGAGAGTAAAAAAAGGTTACAAGGAAAAAAATATATAAATAAATGAAAAAAAAATACTTGTTCATTTCTCAACTTGAAAGGCGGACGGTTAGGATGAAGAAGGGTGATGTGATGAAGGTGGTAGGAAACGATACGATACATTTATGTATTTTTTGTGAATCTTCTTTTTTATTATATAGTAAAGAGAAGGTGAAGAAGTCAGTGGTCATCTTATTTTTTTGTGGGAAGAAATGACCGTAAAAAATTCTGAAACATTTTTTTTTCTCTTGAAAAGACATGGTTTAAACTTGGAATGATCATCTTTACAGATTCAAAATCAGAAGCATTACCATCATCATCATCAGCAAAAAAGGTATAAATATTTATGTAGATGTCTACACACACACACATATATATATATATTTATATATACACATGAATTTTTCATCAGTTTTACAATAAAGATCCTTCCTCAAGGTGAAACATCATCACTTTTCTAAATCATCTTTTCTTTTCTTGCTTGTGAGAACTCAGGGAAAAAAATCAGTTGTAGCGGTGGTGTGAGAGTGTTTGTAAATGACTGTGTCCAACAAGTTACCTACAACTGTTACAAGTACAATGATGATGATGATGATGATGAGAACGATGACCAAAGTAGAAGAAAAAAAATCAATTCCGTGTTTACCTATTTACTAGTTTTTTTCTGCTGATTCTCTTTCTCCCACTGCTGCTGCTGCTGCTCCGTTTTTTTTTTAAAATCTTTTTAACTTCATCTACTTATTTCTTCCCATGAAAAAAGCCTTTTTTATTCTTTCTTTCGGTACAAAAGTGCTGAAGTTGATGATGATGTGCATCAAGGTGGGTACACAAGATGTTGTAAGTACATCAAGCAGAAAAAAACCATGGTAGAAGTCGTTGTTGTTATTTATGAAAAAAACGCTCGTGAAATAAGTTACATGGGAAATTGTGCGCATAGTGTAAGTGAGAGGAGAATGCTGCTGTTGCTGCTGGTGGTGGTGGTGGTGGTAGAGAGGTGGGCAGGTAGAATATTTTTATATGTATTTTTTTCCTTTGCTCGCATCACATCATCTTTTCACCATTTCAATGTGCCTTTTTCATCTTTGAAAAAAATTTTACCACACGAGAATGAAATAAGTTTTTGTCTCTCTCTCTCTCTCTCAGCATTTTTGGATCATTTGTTATGTAATATGTACAAGATCATCAAAAGGAGCGGTCTTTGCATTTTAAATGAGCAAGCTCAGCCTTTTTCAACTTTTTTTTTACTCTCTGTACTCTTCTGCTCACTCCTCACCTTCTTCTTTTGACTGTCTTGATGATGATCATGATGATCCTCATTGCTTCTGCTTTCTTGGTTCTTGCACCACTTACTACTACCGGTGCTGGCAGTGATGATGAGGAGAAGCATCTCAAAATACTTTTTACCCTTTTTTATCTGATTATTGGTAGTCGTAGTAGTAGTAAGCCAAGAAAGTGAGAGGGCGAAAAAAAAATCTCGAGCAATATTATTTATTGTTATGTGCATCCATCTGAATTGTTGCATCATTTCACTCACTCATTTTTTATACCACCCTACCTACCTACCACCACCAGCACCGTGAGTATAACCATACAAACGTACAAAGTATGAATGATGTATCGGCGAGAGTTAGTTTTTAAAAGATGTTTTTCGTCTAGCGTAAAATAAATGATGAGACCATTTTCATAAACACATTAAGAATTCCATGTTGGTATCAAGTATCAAGATGATGATGATGATGATGATAGCAGCAAGTAGCGCAGCGCAACAGAGGAGAGTTATTTTTTTTTCATGCTATCTGTATGTCTATGGGTCAAAATGTGTTGGAAATGGCCAAGTAATTTGAGAAAAAAATATGCATGTGATATAAGACATATTATGTATATATTGTAAGACAATAATTACTTTGTGATCGTCACACATTTGAATTTGATACAGTTGTTTTGCGCAGTGACAAAATATTTTATAACTTGTTGTAGTAATAATGGCTGTTTGTAGAGCGAGCGGAGACAATGTAAAACATGTAGGCAGGCAGCCAGGAATGTGAATGAACTGTGTATGTGTATGTTCTTGGAAATAGAGAAAATGGAGTTGTAAAAGTAGCACTTGATTGTCCATTGTAATTGTGATTCTTGGTACAGAACAACAAGAGCAAATAGCAAGAATCAAGTAATCAGCACGCACTCAGGTCAAAAGGTTAACATTTGCAATACAACTGTCGTGAACCAAAAAGTTTGTAGAAAAAGAAAACGCTTTTGTTGCAATGGAAAAGAATGGACGAGCAAGCAAACGAATTTATTTTGTTTTTTTAACGCATCACTATTTATCATTATCATATAATAATAATAATACAGCACTGCTTAGAAAAGTTAACAAGCTTCTTAATATTGTAGTAGCAACGATATTGGAGTGACTAACCATGCATGCATCAATATTTCTTTTTTGTACGTGGCATTGAAAAATATAATAATAAAAATGTTACAGAAAGAGATTTCCATGAGTCAGCTCAATAAAATGGTACAAGGTTTACTGGACTCTGGTCTTCGAAAAACACTCAAATTTCATGTCGCCTCTCTCTACATTCTAGTCATCACCATGAAAAAAAAATTATTTTTTTGCAGTCGTCTACAGTCTACATACATACCTAACTAAACTTTGGTGATAATTTTGTTTAAAATGCTTATAAACTCTTGAATGAATATTTTACACATTTTTATTTGACATATAGTTAAGTTAAGACAATTTTCAGATTTAGTTTAGATTTTTAGATTAGTTTTACACTTGACACACAGTCTTAAACCCGTGCCATTTTATGTATAATTTTTCTTTCCTTTTTTTCTTGAAGCCTGTTCAGCTGAAAAGCGTGTGAAAATTAAAGTTGTATCGTGCCTTAATTGCTGTAGTAACAATATAATAAGCAAATAATAACTGACATATAGTTAAGCTGCTTGGTTTTATTAAGCTGTGTGTAAATTTACAATACACATTTATTTTACTGCTGTGTTGAGTAAGCGCTCTATATATGAAATATGCTTCCCATAAGTTGTAAAAGTAGACATCACTCGCATTACATTGTTATTATTATTATTTCCTTTGCTGTACCTCTCTCATAAATGTATTTTTTCCCGAACAACAACAAAGCTCAATAATGATAAGCACGCTAATGATAGGTTTTCAACTCCTTTTGTTTCTTCCTCTTTATTTCTCCTTTCAACTCCAAAGTGCAGAGTCCACCCACCCAGCTTTTTCTTACGCTGCTCCGCTCACTCACCGCTACTTCTTCACCTTCTTCCTACCTTACAGCCCTTACCTATTGTGCCCATCATTAAAAAAAGAGAATATCTTTTATACACTTGTTTGCTGTTTAACTTGCACAATGATTATTAGACTAAGTAACGTCGATAATCCAATAATAATAGTGCTCCATCATCACCTACTTACTACTACTTCATTCAACTTGAATGATCCATTCATTCATCCACACACACATACACACAGCACAAGGAAGAAACATAATGTGAATCAGGCAAATTAACTGCTGCTAGCACCGCCATGCATTTAGCTTTTTCTACTGGGTTTTGATATATGACCCAACAGTAAGCTAAAAGTTAAGTTGTTGTTGTGTGGCATCTTATCATCATCGCGTGGTAATTATATAGTGCTTTTGTATTACGTTGTTGCCCTTATGCCGCTGCTTGCTATCATCTCCCACTACTACTACTATAACTGGTGAGAGGTTCTCTCTCTCTTTTGTCCAGTCAAATTAATTCAGTAACTGTTCTCCTAGACTTGATGCGTTTGAAACAGGACAACAGGCAAATAAACTTTGTGAAAGCGCCCGCATAAAACTGCTACAAGTTAGGGAATTGCTCCATTATTGCTATTATAACTGTGCTGTAGGTATACTAATACATGCGATGCATTGAAAGTTTTAAATTTATTACATTTATATCTGTTGTAACATTATCACGTCCACTGTGCACATAAGTAATAATAATTATCTATCAGACTATAGCAAACAATGAGCAGTTTAAAAGTACATTAATCGGGTTGGACGGACGTACTGTTTATTCTGCTTCTCTTTCTCAAATAAAAAACCAGCCAGAACTGCATTTGCATATTAGTATTATTATTATTATTATTCATGCAAGGTAGGTTCATTTGAAATAAGCGAATGGCAGACCAGCTATCACCGGAAGTTGCCCCTTTTCCACTAGAGTTGCTCATGTTCGGACTGCATAGGGCTGGCCGATGGTCGTGTGTTCCTCTGCTGCTGCTGCTGCTCCACAACTGCGAGTACATGTGTGCATGTGGATGCTCTCTATAAAACTACAAGAGTTATTTTTTATGGAACATAAAACCCTTCCAATTTTTTCCCCATAGTTACGTACACACACATATATATGTATGCACATATAATTTGCTTATTATAGACAGTCCTAAAATACACACCATCATGCAACACTTTTCGTACTTTATGTTTAATACTGTCAACATTTACATTCACACGTTTCCATGACATTTCACGAATGTTTCCGTTGTGAAACAAACAAACTGATACTTTCACTGTGCCAGCGAATGACTGGTGGTGGTGGTGGTGGTGGGGTGGGTGAGAATATCAGGAAACAGAGAGAAACTTTTTGTAGAATTTGATGTGAAAGTTGCCTGTGTATACTTTGTGGAATTTTTTTTGAAAAAAGAAAGAAAGATGAGAGGCCTTATGCCTTGAAGCTTTGTAAAAGTAGAGTGAGAATGAAGGAAAAGTGTTGTCCTTACAAACATTTGCTATAACTTTCTGGCACTGGAAACAGGTACACTCTTTTTTTTTTATCTAATTATTAGTTTTGTCCATAAGTATGTTGTTTTCATTACACATTATTACTATTATTATAGGTAACATTAACATTAGAAGTAGTACATATTACATATTCCTGTACATAATTTTTAATGTTTGTTGTTGTTGTCGTCGTTGTCGTCAGCGTAAAATTTTTGCTCTGTTCAAGTGAAACTTGCATGTACGACGACGTATGTAAGTCGCATTTTTTCTCGTGGTTTGTTTGCGGTGGTGGTGGTGGTGTGGTGATAGCGGTTGGAGTAGAAGCAGCAGCATAGCAGTAGTGGCACAAGAAAAAGTAGAGTTTGTTTGGGGTTTATGGTAAAAGTTGTAAATTATTCAGCAAAATATTTGCCAGACTTCTCCCCCTTTCCCTTCTTCTCCTGGAGGCTGTTTGCATTGCGTGACATGACGGCTTTCACAGGGCTTTTGTCTACTTCCTTTTTGTTTGCCATGCACAACTTTTTTTCTTCTCTCTTTCTCTCTCTCTCTCTTGTCTTTTTTTCCTACTCTCTTTTTAATGTTTTTGATAGCGATACGTCAGGAGAAGCAAACAAAACTATGTGTACCAACAGCCTACTAGGTTTCCTCCACAAACACGATACATATAGACAGTTATTCTTACCGTCATCGTCGTCATCATCATCATCATCATCATCATCATCATCATGAACAAGCAATATTGGTACAACTAGCTACTACTACCACTACTAATAATATTATTGCGGAATTTTCATTACAACAAATAGTACAAATATACAAATAAATGCATGCCCATGTACCTCTGCAATGTATAAAGGTGGCTACACACCCTCACAAACAAATGACAAGGCAGGGAATTACATTTTATCCGGTGGTGTGGTGGTGGTGATGATGGTGACTAAATAGCAATCTAAATAATAAATAATTACCCGCGTCAAGTCAACTTAAATATTGGCAAGTGTACACATGTACCCACCTAAGCTTTGTCATCATCCTTCCATACCAATTGCAATCTTCTTGTCCCGAGGTAAATAAATAAATAGCAGGGTTGTGCTAATTGATCTGTTAATAATTCCTGCCAACTAATTAGACAGTGTAAAAAATTAATCACACACACACACATACATACATACATGTGCTCTCTCTCTCTTGTTTCCTTGTTGACGGAACAACACACTCGAAACGTAGCAAGAAAATAATAATAAAAAGGGAGTAAAAAAGGTGTTCGTTTTCTCTGTTGGATAATGGATAATAACAATATGTGTATGTACTACATGTGAGCTTTTTTTTTGCTGTGTACACTTTTTCAGCTCCCTCTCTTCTTCTATATAATTAACTCTTTCAGGGCAGTACCACCATACCACCAGCAAAGCAAGCCTTTAATCCCGAACATACGCGTGAACAGTGTAATGATAGCATGTCCGGTTAAGTTAAATTGTAACTTGGGCAAATATTGTTAGCTTAGAGACTAAAGAAGAGGAATAATTATATTAATCATATAACATATATTGGTGGTGGTGAGGAAGGGAAAAAATCACCAAGAAGAACAAGAAGCGCAAAAAATGTTTTTTTTTGTGCAGAATGCATTTTCATTGCATTACATATATTCCTCTGCTAATGTGCTAGTATAAAGCGTAATAATATTGGCTTTGTTGGTGGCAAAAATGTTTTATTGGCAGTAGTCAATTATTTATGCACATGGGAAAAATACTGACAGCAGCAGCAGCAGCAGTGAGCGAACTTGTTGTAGCAACAAAAAGACACGTCTCGTTTTGAAAAAAAAAGTCTCAAATAATTAGATCATGGCTCATCTATAAAACATATTTTTATTATGTATTTACCCGCCGACGACGAGGACGACGTTGTTGTTGATGATGATGATGATGACCGGAGGAGCATTGTCTTGATAATTGTTTAAATATAAATATAATGTATATATTTTGCAGATGCCTGGAAGTAAGCTAGCTTCTTCTCTATTCTACCTCTCGGCGTTTCAACTGTGAATCCTTATTGTTTTCCTAAAGACAATACAGCAACAAAGTGTAACGAAAAAAAATAAGTTAATGATAGAGAGAGAGGGGGAGAAAGACGAGCAGAAAAAAAAGAAGCGGCGGTGTGGTGATGCGATGGATATATTTTTTGCTGTTGTTAAGCTCTGTAATCATTTTAATGCTTAAGCTTCTACTTTACTAGCCATTATAATAATTATAATAATGATTATGATAACACAATAAATATTATGCTGCTGCTGCGTCTCCGACTGACTGACTGAGTGAGTTTTGATATGTACAACACCGAAATACTTAAAAACAACAATAACCACAACAATGTACATAATATGTATGTATGCATAATATGCGTAGTAAGTTGTGGTGGTAGGGAAGACAGTGGTGGTTTTTAGTGGCAGTCAAGTAGCCAGGAAATCGTGTTAAGTAAAGGTTTGTTTTCCTGTAAAATGCGAACGTTTAAATTAGTAGTCTGCCCATGTGTGTGTTTGGAGGTTGAACAAGGAACACGATAAATAGACGTTGGCTCTTGAGAAAATTACATGTTTCGCTCTTTAAATTATACAATAATCTTTTGGGCAGAAGAGTACTACCACCGCACCACTACTCACTACTGTCGAGCACAAGAGGCAGCATTGGCAGCAACAGTTTTTAAGTAGACAGTCCGAGAGTTTGAGTTAGAGGTTGCCAGAAGCACATTAAAATACTTACCTGTGTGTATGTATGTATAAAAGTATATGCGGACGGACGTAGAGAGACGAGGAGAAAAAATTTTTTTTAACCGAGAGGAGATGATGATAACATTATGTATACCTCCTCTTATGATGATGATGATGATAATAATAATGATGAGTGTTCGCCTTCTCCTCGTCATCATCATCTCCTCACAAGAACAAAGCTCACAAGCTACCACCACCACCAGCAAGTCAGGCTGAATGACGATAAAAGAAGCAGAGCAAAAATCCTCCGAGGAAAGATAGATAAAGGGTTTTAGCCCCACAACAAACATCTCTCGAGTTAATTTTTTTTCTTTGCGTCTTTTGTTGACTGTTGCTTTTTGCTGCTGCAGCACCAACAGTTGAGCTTACTAGACGTTTCTTTTTTTCCCGAGCTTGTTTCTCTCAACATTTTATTTTATATGCCAGAAGGGCCACATTACTTCCATCATCCCAACCGTTTTCATCATCTTTATCTATTTTGTGTTCTGCTCAGCTTAAGATCATCACGGTGATGATGATGATGATCGGTCATCGTTTATGTTTCAATACAGCGTCATTAGCACACTTCTTGCCCGCTACTTACTTAGTTTTCCACGCAGCACGCCTTGATAAAAAATGCATGTGCCTATAATATATTTTTTATTTTTTTTATTATTGCTATTGCGAGCATCTGCAAAAGTTTCCAAACAAATTCCGGTAGAATGACATATTGACAAAAAAACCATTTGGCAAAAAAAAATCTACACACACGCAAGCAAATCACAAAAGCACACACAGAGGCAGGCATCTTGAAAAAAATAAAAATAAAACCTGTGTGCTTCACCTTCAAAATTTCAACTTGTCAAAAATATTTCTCCTCATTGTGCATTATTATGTCAATTATTTTCATTGGCGTGTATGTATGAAGCCGCATAAAATTGGACTTGTTGTCGATACAACAACAGCAACAATAATAACGTCTTTTCTTTCTGTGTGTGTGTGTGTGTGTGTGTGTGTCAGGCCGTGTAATGTAGTAGTAAGTTTAGTACCATGTCATCATCATCAGCATCGTCATCTTATAGCTACTATAAAACATTTTAACAATAAGAGAGGCAGCCACAGAGAGCAGCAGCAGAGACAAGAGAATAAAGAGTCTATCCACTGACAAGGCAAGCAACAATGCCATTCAATAATAACAACAACAGCAGCAGACAGTTTATATGAAATATTGTTCTTGCAACAATCCTCTTCATTTTTATGTGTAACCACTCATTCTTGCTCTTATTATATCATTATTGGCAGCAGCAGCAGCAGTCTTTTCTTTTCTCGTCTTGTTTTCTTCAAAGAAAGAAGAGAGAGGGTTCAATGGCAAACACCTTTACTAAATGTTCACCTGAGAGAGAGAGAGAGAGGAGAGAACTGGGAAAAAGGGAGGAAAAATAATATAAAGAGGCCAGCTGTTAAGTTGTTGTGCGTTGATCTGTTTATCACTCATAGCCAGCAAACACTACTGAGCAAGCCGAACTAACCAACCAACCAACGAAACGTTATTTTTTTTCCAGTGTCGAATTCCGTCAGAATGGTCATTTAACATGCAAGCTCGCGCTTAAATTAATTTCATGTTATGTTGTTGCATGTTGTGTTCTTCTTCTGTTTAAGTGTTGTCGGGATGATAGCTGTTATTTTTTTCCCTTCTTCGTGTTATTATTATTATTATTACCATTATTATTATTATTCTCTCTTGTTAACTGGTCATGCTGATGAGGACGACGATATTAACATTTACTTATATAAAATACATAATAATATGCTGCATG
>JAHZMT010003970.1:0-14087 GCA_027743785.1 Sinhomidia bicolor
CCAGAGGTTGGACCGCCTCTAGTCTACAAAGAAACAAAGTAAGTGTATTATCCCTAGGCATCTAGGCGTACATGTGTCATCATGTGTCTTTCATCCCATTCATAAGATTAAAAAAAGTTTCATAATTGAAATGATAAAAGACATTTTGTATTTTAGCCTACGCTCAGCTTTTCCTTCTAACCTTATGGTTTGTTCCTCCAGCAGTTTATTCTTTTTTGACAGATCCTTTTCCTGTTCTGTAACGCGGCTCACCAACGCATTAACTTTTTGATGTAAAACATGATTGTCAGATTCCAGTCTTGTCGCTGCATCTTTGGCTTCATCTAGTTCTTCCTGAGACGGCAAACTATTTATATACTCTTTAATGTTTTCAACGGCTTTCTCAGATTTTTCTAGCTTTGCGTCTAAAAGACGAATCTCATTTTGATGGCTTTGCACCTCTCGATCTTTTGCATACAACTTTTCCAACAGGATCACATTATCTCGCTTCTGGTCCATATCCATCACAGCCAAATTATTCCTAAGATCCTTATTCTCCAGCTCAGAAGCTGCCAACAGCCCTTCCAAATCACTAATTCTTTCGATAAGCCCTGCTTGCGTATGCAAAGATAAGGGGTCTGTTGATGTAGATGGTAGTGAGTTGTTTATGGTAGGCGTGTTTAAACTCGTATTAACAAATAAATGCTCCAGTTGGCTAATTCGATACTGAAGATCCCGAAGCTCATTGCTTTGGGTAGATGACCTTGGCGTTTCATCCATTTCTTGTCTTATTCGCCACCTTGAATTCTTTTAAATGTCACTCCAAACGATAAAAACTATAGGTTGTCAACTAATTTACTAACAAACCTGCTCTTTTATCCCATTAAATGCTTCCCATCCCTTTTAATTAAATTAATATTTAAGGGCATTGCATTGCACACAACTAACTGCAGAGGTTGGCAGGTACCGGATTTCAGTGTTTTCAAATTGATAGTGCCAAGTGCCAGTGCCAAAGTGCCAACACCATAACATGTATTGTTTTTGTTTACACACCAAGCAAGTGTCAAAGCACTTCGCGCTTTTCGTTTGTTTGTTTTTGTTCACTTGACTTGCATCTGTAGTATCTGTACTTGCTTGTGTACTGGGCTGTGGCTGTATGTAGGACTACTCGTGTAAAATATCAGGTTCAGGTATCGTAGATGCAGAGATGATTTATGCACCAGACCAGAAATCTTTGCTTGGTCCAGGAGGATGTCCAGATTCCAGAATCGGATAATAATACTATTATCGGTTTAGGTGCTCGATATACAAGTAAAAATTAAATGTGAGACATTGCCCTGATAATTTTAATTTTTTAACTGATTGCATTAAAAATACCGTTCTGTTTTCGGCAAACGGAAAATTTTATATTTAATGCATAACGTTGCCCCATAATTAACATTTGGCCAATATTTCATTACCTTTGAACCTCAACATGGCTGTTGTATGTATGTAATTTTATTTTCTGCTTGAGTTATTTTAATAACAAAAGTCTATTTTCTCTTTCAATTGTGTGTACTCTCTGATGCATGTTTATTATTAATATGCCATGTTTTGCAACGACAATATAAATATTTATTTATTTACAATTACCTACGACCAGAGCAAAGGTCTTCTATTTTTATTACGGAAAATACTAATAAGTAATATATTACATATATTAGACGAATGATTTTTGGATGTGACAAGGGATGATTTTGACATCTATGATTAGTCAAATGACATACCATTTGCTATAGCCGAAGCTGACTATAGCCTACAGGTATGTACTATGTACTTATGTAAGTAACATGATCAAACGATTCGATGAACTTCATATGTGCTGCACATGTTAGCTGTCATCAATTAAACGGTTTCGATGCTATATGTCACGCTAGACGAATGATTTTTGGATGTGACAAGGGATGATTTTGACATCTATGATTAGTCAAATGACATACCATTTGGTATAGCCGAAGCTGACTATAGCCTACAGGTATGTAACTATGTACTTATGTAAGTAACATGATTAAACGATTCGATGAACTTCATATGTGCTGCACATGTTAGCTGTCATCAATTAAACGGTTTCGATGCTATATGTCACGCTAAAGCAATTGAACAATGAACCATGGACCAAACTGCCACTTGTCCAGAATGATCCACGCTTAATGATTACGGAAACTTTACACATGTGCAATGCACTTGAGGTTAACATCAAAAGACGAAAAACTGAAACTCATGCCACTTGAGGTATTTCCAATATTCCAATTTCCATAGAACAACTGACTGAACTGTCTATACTAAGTATGTATGATCATCATATATGTCTATTTTTTAACTGCAAATCTGTGAAATTCATGGTCTCATTGGTTTTGATTTAATGTTTATTTTTAAAAAACTATAAAATGCAGTTCACTCTCCTTCATCATTTCTGCACTTTTACGAATACAAGCAATGAGAAGTAAAATATCAAATAATGCAGAACTAATATTTCAAAAATAGTTTGTGTCAGGTAAGTGCGCAAATTTAAGTTTAATCAATTAAACATTTATGGCGTGTATGATGATGATTAAAACTACATGCATGCTGCGATAAGGTGAAGAAGGTACATGATGGAATCGGCAGATCCTNGAATCGGCAGATCCTGTTTGCTAATTGATTGAAGCTGATAAGAATTTCGATCAAACAAATTGGTAGCGTGATTTATCACCGACAATGAATATCAATTAGTAATGATGTTTATCAAACATGATGTAAACATTCTCCGAGGTATAAAGCAAATGGCTGAAGCCCAATCACGCTCAGTTGACGGGACCTTACCTAGGAAGTTCCAACCCAAAATTAAATCACAGATTTTCGTACATCGAAAAACGTTTTTCCTATCACAAGAACCAAGGACCTTTGCAACAATGAAGATTGTAGTGGTACTCGCTTGTTTTATTGCACTTGGTAAGTGTCTAGAATTTCATTGAAATTGTACATTCCGTTTTAATAGAAAAACTAAACGTGAAATTTTTCGTTTTAGCTTCTGCAAGGATTATTGATAGGGAGGTTGACGCCAATGAGGTGTGCTATGAGAACTATGGTTGTTTTGATACAAAATCTCCTTGGACATCCCTTCTTCGTCCTTTGTCCGCACTCCCAAAGCCACCTTATGAAGTAGGCACTCGATTCATTTTGTTCACTAGAGGTGATGAGGAGACTGAGGACATTGGTTACGAACTTATGCCTGACAAAGATGCCATCTTAAAGTTCTCCGATTTTGACGCTAACAGAAAGACGTACTTTTTGATTCACGGTTTTACTGACAATCACAAGGCAGATTGGATCTGGAACACAAAGAACTTGCTTCTCCAAAACGTATGTCCAAGATTTGCAGATAATTTAACGAAATATTTACAAAATAGGATTTGCATAAAATTTAATTTTGAATGCTGAACATTTATTGGCTATTTAGGAAGATGTGAACATCATTTCCGTGGATTGGGCTCCAGGTGCAAAGTCTCCATATTTGCAGGCAGCAACCAACACCCGACTTGTTGGAGCCATGATTGCTCGCATGATAACTTACCTCGAACAAAAGGCAGATTTAAGAGTTGACGACATTCATATTATTTCTCACTCCCTTGGTGGCCATGTAAGTTCTGATCACTTATTTGACCTTGTGGTTAATGGCTGTTATCGTAAAAGTCGAATTTACTATGCTGTCGTTTCTGCATTTTTAAAACTTAACATTTTATGTTTTTAGGTGGCTGGTTATGCTGGAGACAGACTGTTGGGACGCATTGCCAGAATTACAGGTATGAAATTTAAATTTCATACGACGAAAAAATTTCGAAAGAAGAAATACGCGAGCTTGTGCATAGTTCACAAAAAATGATGTAAAAAATTATTTTCATTTTATAGCAATTGACCCAATGGACCTCTATTTTGGAGGAACCGATCCCATCGTCCGCCTTGACACTACTGACGCCAAGTTTGTCGAAATCATTCACTCCAACGCCGCTGCATTGACCAATTTGGGATTGGGTATTCCCGGAGCCATTGGACACGTCGATATTTATCCTGTAAATACTGCATTACAGGGATTACAAATATTTCCATTTAAGTCGCGTTGCAAACGTTTTTTGATGAATGTGGTTCGCTCTTTTATGTAATAGAATGGAGGATCAAAACAACCTGGATGTCACGACACTTTGGGAAATCTCATCATTTCCATTATTGACCTCGTCACATTAAACTTTGAAGGTGCTATTTCTACTTGGGCTTGCAGTCACGTCAGAGCTGCAGATTTCTATGCGGAATCTATTTCAGACACTGAGTCCTGTCCATTTGTGTCATTCCAATGCAAGAGCTACAGCGACTTTGAAAAGTACGTGTCAATGACAAATTAAATTGCGTAATTAAGCAGATATTTCGTTGTACTAATAATGATAAGGGATATTGATTGTTGACAACATTAGTTTTGACCGCAAATGTTAAACATTTTTTTTATTTCAGTGGTAATTGCTATGAACATTGCTCAAGTGGAAATTGCGCCCCTCTTGGCTACAACGCAAAAAAGTACACAGTACAAAATGGAGTTTACTATCTTAGAACTACTGATGGAAGCAATAATAGCACATACTGCAGTACGATTTCAAATATTAAATTTTGATAAAACAAACCATCATCAATCTTTCAATTTGACAGCTATATTCAAATTACAGGAAAATGTCGTAAGCTAATACATATTATTATTTTTACAGAACAAGTACTTCAACTGCAAATTCCTGTTAGCCTGTCCCAAGAGCAAACAACTGGATCATTGACACTTACGTTCCGTGGAGCCGATGGTTCCGTATCAGACAAGTTTACACTCGCTGACAAGTACTTGAAAAATTTTAATTACGTCAATAATTTGACATATCTGCCATATGACTTGCACTAAATTGTATACTCAAAACGTTTCGAGAAATTATCTTAACAAAACGATTTTGCAATAATTTTAGTGTCAGGATTACCCCTGGACAAATTCTTCAATTGTGGGTAGAGGTTCCACATCACATTATGCAAACACCCGATGCCAAGCCTAGCCTAACTTTACGTTATACCAGAGGTGGTCTCATACCTGGAAATCAGGCCAAAACTCTGTCATTGGACAGTATCAACCTTGCCGTAATCAAGCCTGATCTTACCTCTGCATTGTAAGTTATGAATCGATTCAACCATTAATAACGATGAAAACCTAATTTTGCCAATATGCTCATCCTGAGGTACTCATGCTGTATTATTTTTATAAACATAGAACCAGCTACGGAGGAGTTACCCTTAACTATGGAACTGACACCGTTATTTCTAACTAAATCTACAACAAACGTAAATGCACACAAGCCAATGTACAATGTCATGTAACATTAAAATGTAAACTTGAAGTTTTAAGTTTCTTGTACTTTTTATTAAAAATACGCTTTGCCGCAAAAATACTTGGATTACACATAATTTTTAATGAAGCATTCAAAAATTCACGGTTAAAATACAATTTTTACAGGCTTTTGTTAGCTAAATTCATCTACTAAATATAACGTCAAAATATTTGTTTCCATAAATTAAATCTTGATAAATCTATACAATAATAATAATAATTAATTATTATAAACAAATACTAAAAAATACGCCTGTCCATCATAACATGTTTCATGATAGCAGATTGAGTTTCATTTACTTTTCTCAATAAATAATTGTTTCTGACAACGCGACTCATTCTGTTTCGCTCGACTGCATTCTGTGCGGAACAAACTCTACCGAGGTGAAGTAAAAGTCCGGTAACGTCATCTACAAGAGGTGGAAACGCTATGCACAACCGTTCCAAAGCAGATAAGGCAGGTATAAATACCTCTGCTCGTTCTTCTGATACCAAAGCTATTAAGCAAACGATGAAAACAATGAACATGTACAATTTGTTCACTGACACGCTTATCTTTGACACTTGATGGAAAATAATTTATTAAGAGGAAAAAACAAATGATTGTACATACCTGACACCATTTGACTCATAAAATTTACCGCAATTCTAGCACTATTCAACGATTTCGGCAATGCATACTGCACAGACAAATGAGAAATCAGTTGAATTGCAAACACTTGCTTTTCTATTTGCGGCTGAGCCAGCAGTTCCGGAATATAGTCAAGGCAGATGTGCATTGATGGTATTCCTCTGACCGTTATAGGCAATAGTTCCAGGGGGTACCCCTTAACGATACAAAAATCAATATTTCTTTACTAAATCATCTGTAAAAAACATGCAAGCAAAAAAGGCAGTATATACGCGTACCTGGAAATGAACAAGCTTAGCTAACATGGGATCTGAAATAAACATTTGATGAAGGAAAGAGCAAATCAAACTCTGAACTTCTTTTATAGTCAGTTCACTTGCAAGTCCATCCTGCAAAACATTAAGACAAGTTTATTATTCATGATGAAAGGAAAAATCTTGTAAATTGGATATTTGGCATTTGGAGTCTCACTTTGTCAGCTTGATTAGGTAAACAGGCTTCCAACAAAATCTGAACTGCCGCACTATCTTGTAAAGCGACTAATGCATTTTTCATTTCTTCTTTTTCAAGATCAGTCTGCACTACTGCTCCTGGTGGAGCTGGTGAAAGGTTTTCCTGTAATTAATAAACGTACAAATAAATACATACAGAGATTTGATTTTAAAGCTTCATAAAATCTCTACATTGTCGATTAAAAATCTAACCATAAGGTGCTTTGTCAAAAAATATTTGGCAGCTGCTAACGTTGCAGCTAAGATATGCAGTAAAATATTTAGAACTGCTGGGCATCTAAATACTTGAGGATCACATCGTAATATTTGCAGAGGATCCATAGTCAGTTCATCTGCTGTAAGATTTAGAGAACCGTCTGGTAGAAGAGAGTTGCTCGTCATTTCCCACAAGTGTCGGGGATACACATTATTGAGTTGATACCATACATCTTTATATAAGTCTGAAAATAAAAAACGCAATGCACTTCAAATATCAACGAGACATGATAAAAATAAAATCATAAACAAAATTAGTTAAGTTTCTTACCTTGTACTTTTCTAGGAACAGAGGTGGGTAAAATTTTACGAATTTGCGAAACAACTTCTTTTGAATGAGACCATAGCTTGTGTGGTGAAAGATTTTTACACGTCTCCAATAATCTGATAGCGTCCACTGGTTGGTCACTGATTACAGCAAATGCTAAAACATATAAATACAAAAATTCTCTAAATGTACCCTTTGCTGCAACCTACATTTCGTTCCCAAGCATTGGGAATTACAGTAAAAGTACCCTTTTCAAAGCTGTCCTTTGGTATATCAACATCTTGGTATTTTCTTTCTTTGCTGACCAGCAACCCGTCTCCGGAAAGTGAAGTACTATCGTCAAGCCACTCGTGAACAAGACATAGTTGTGGAAAATGTGTCGTTAATAATTTCAGAAGACTTGGGAAAAGTCCTGAAACAAACAGCATTGAATATCTAAATATCTGTCCTTGCCCAAAAGTCTATTTGGTAGAACTATTATGTAGAAGATGTAAGCTAGGAAAAGAATGTTACATACCTCCACAATTGTTTTGATGTTTTTGCGCTTCTTGTAACAAAAACTTTATAGGAATTTGCGAAAAAAGCTTTCCAGAATAGGTCTTTACCTTCTTCCCAAGCTGAATTAAATTTCTATAATTTGATAATCTGTTATCCTCGTAAAGTAGCAAGTAGTACAAAATGAGTAACTGAGGGGCCAAGTTTAAATTGTGAAATGTTTTAAAAACCGCCAACACTTCTTCATCAGTCAAAGGTTCATTTGTTAATTCTAACAGCACTTTTGTGCTTCCCACCGTGCTAGTGCCAGGCAATGAAAAATTAACCAAAATAAATTAAAGATTATAGCGTATGAACTAGACGGAAATATATAATAACCCAGCAAAATAATTTCTCTACCTGTTCGGTGAATATATCTTGTGTGAAAATTTGTTTAATTCGGGTCATTGAATTCACTCTAATAGCAATTTTCATGCCAAGTGTCGTACAAACTAATTCTGAAATAGCGTTCAACTGATTACTGTGAAAATGAATAGCCATCAAAAGCAAGATTTCTCCAAATGATGCATTTACACTGCTGTCCCTGTACAAAATATTCGTTCACTTTAAAGTTACATATCTAGATAATAAAAATAATAATTTGGGTACATAAATTCATAAAGCAAATAAGCTTTACCCTCTGGATGCCTCCTCTTTTATTAATGCCTTAATCCAGTCAATGATCACCTTCTCATGTTCAGAGCTTATCAAAAGAGAAGGGCAAGAAAGTAGTGTACACAAGCTAAGAATTACAAAACGGTATCCGGGTGCACTACTCGGAGCTTTTTGTGTTATGAGTTCAACCAAATCATTCACTTCTTTATCGTTAAATCTGAAAAAAGAGAATGGTCAACCGATTGTTAACTGCAGCAAATATATTTTGTTTTCAAAAAAATCACAGCAATGATTTTTAAACTAACTTGAAACTGGCTATCCCCTTCAGAGCACAAATAAGTCGTAACAAAGTTGAAGCTCGCACAACATTGCTGCTGTCGATAGTTTTTGTGGCAGGATTTATAAATCCCTCCAAGTATGAAAACAAGGCCTCCCTCATCCGAGTCAAAGAATTTGTAGAATCGCACTTCCGCTGCATATTAACAGTTCTATTTAATTTTTACCGTTTTATTTACTTCAATTAATGCTACAAAATGTATACCTTCTGGCCATTGCGTATATAAGTAGAAAACCAATTGCGAACTTGTTGATCATTTCCTAGTAAAATTCCTGTACAGAAAGGGATGAGGTTTTTTTCCACATCGTTGTCTTCTAAACTTAAAAATATGGTTAAGGCAGGCATTCTACAAAGCTCCACCTATTCAAATTGCAAAAACATCAACACATTTTACTTGCTTTAAAAATATTAAAGCAAAGAAGACAGAAATTTCTGACTTACACAGCGGGATCTTATTAACAAGCTCATTCTAGGATTAAGGCGACATAATAATTTCAGAGCTTCAAGACGTAGGATACCACCTTCTGATTCCTCTTCACATTTATCTCCATTTGAAATGAGGTAATAGCAAACTATCAAGATTATTAAGTCCGTTAAATTATTGTTATTTAGTCTGAAACTATGTAGCCAAAAAACCAACAAATGGCGATTCTTGACTTACTCTCAGTAAACGAATCAGGCAAATTTGCTACCAAACGACATATTATCCATGGTCCGTACTTTACATGAAGTAAGGCTTCACAAACATCTACCAACGAAAGCACACTAGGCAGCTCAACCAAAGCGATCGACAAGTGATCACAAATGTCATCCAAGAATATCCAGTTATCAAACAACTCCGATACTTTCATGTAGTATTCCGTCCTGACTTCATGAATCTGTAACTTGTGTAAATTTGCACTAATTAATAGCCGTAAAACGCATCATTTATAATAATATAGTAAATACCTGCGACAGAATGAATAAAATCTCCGACACGATTAATCTAAGCTTCCTGTGCACTTCATTTTTCTCAAAATCGACTGCAACGCCTTGCTGTACATTTTGCATGAGAATGCTGTCCTGCTCCCTGGAACCTAACTTTTGCCTACAGAATCAAACACTTAAAATTACTAAAACTGCAGTTCAGCAATAAAATATGCTAACATCTTCATAGCTGTTAAATAATGGTCATTCCTAACCTCAATTGCAATTCCTTTTTCACATCCATCTCCAGTGTGAGAAAGTCTACAGACAAAACATGAACCACATTATTCATTCGATCAATGTCTGAAATCGCCGTTAGTGTATTCCTAGAATGATGTGCCATTAATGCATTCTCCGTAGGTTCTGCACTCTCGCCAAGAAGACACGAGCGTGCCAGAATTGGAAGGAAAGGCAGCAAATCTTCTTGAGAAAACCCCGCAAGTTCCTCCGTAGCTCCGATTTCAATGCATCGAAACACTGCCGGATTAATTGTTTGCTTAAGCCACGAATTTGCTGATAACTCTTCCATTTCAAACAGTCACCCAACAGCGCCAAGCGCACTGTTTTTTCTTCCGGTGAAAATTTCCTTTCACTTTAAACTTCTAACCCTTATTATAAGTACACTTTTACTTCTCCAACGTCCAGATGAAAGCTTCTACACAATCTTAATCGCTCTTTTCAGTACGAAATATGAAAACTTGATTGCCAAAAAATTAACTAAAGCCCATCGATCCTACCAAGTTGACAAACTTGTCAAATTTCCTCCTCCACTCCAAATAAACCGTAATGAAATGAAAGTAGTGCATTTACTTTTTTATACATGTTTGAATGTTATTTGTTTACGATGGACAGAAGCAAAAAGCATCTGACAGATTTTCCTGCTCAATTTTACTCTCTTATTGGGGCAGTATACGAATTTTTAAAGATGTGCATTGCCAAATACACATTAACAAAGGCTGGCGAGGAGCAACTAGCGGAATCTGGTGGAAGCCGGATGAAATTAAATGCGCAAGGAAGGCTCTTAATTCAATTTACTTGACAATGCTGCTGCACTTTGCTGTTGTGTGTAGATCCTACCCATTCAGTTTGCCAACCTTTTTCCCAGCAGCCTGCCTTTTTCCGTGTGGAGAATACGAGAAAATAGTGGAGTTGTTTTTGAAAGTTTGATAGTTAATTGTGTTGGAAAATTTGGTTAATTACCAAAATCTTTCAAGATGTTGATGCCCAAATCCAACCGTAGAAAAATCTACGAACAGTTGTTCAATGAAGGGGTTATGGTTGCGAAAAAGGACTTCCATGCTCCTAATCACCCAGAATTAGAAGGCATTCCTAACCTTCACGTAATTAAGGCTCTTCAGGTAAGTAAATATGCTCATTTAATATTTTGAAATTTATGGCAATGATCTACAACATAATGATGCAATTATGGTCAATGGTGTATATTTATATGGAAGAAAATATAATTTTGGCTTGATTTTTTTTCAGTCTTTGAAATCACGAGGTTATGTTTCCGAGCAATTTGCATGGAGGCATTATTATTGGTATCTTAAAAATGAAGGAATTGAATAACTTGAGGGACTACCTACACCTTCCAGCTGAGGTATATTGATTTGCCTTCCGTTTTCCTCATTTTTCGGCTTTTAAATATTTCATTGGGACCGGTTCCATCAAAACGAAGACTAATTGGTGTCGGTGTTAAACTTTGTAGATCGTGCCAGCTACCCTTCACAGACAAGCCAGAACAGAAACAGCACGTCCCCGACCTGCAGCTCCAAGAGGAGAAGGCAAAGTCTCAGAGGATAGAAGCGCATACAGACGTACTGGTGGTGAAGGAGATAAGAAGACCGAGGCTGGAGCTGGCAGTGGACAAGTTGAATTCGTGAGTTATACATTTATTAATTTTTCAGCTGAATTTACTTGCTTGAAGCTAAAGGTGTTTGTGTAATTCCCTATTTCAAAAAAATATTTGTACTTGCAGCGCGGAGGATTTGGACGTGGCCGAGGTGGACCAGCCCCACCATCTGAATAAATTAATTTGTTTATCTTCATCTTTTACAAAATCGTTCAGATGGAGCAATTTGTATTTCCTGTACGTTGAAATAAATATCTTTTAGACGTATAATCGAATCGTTTTTTCGGTCCTCTTTCATTTAGGATATTTTAACAGTAGACAATTAATATCCTCCTGCCACCTGCTGACTGGGGGGAAGGCTAAAGTTTTCATTTTAGAAACATCCGCATACTTTATATGTTTACTTTATGGTAAAAACAAGATTTCTTTTCTTAGGAACATTGTTGTCATTTTTAAGAAGCCTTTTGGTTCAATTCGGCTTTAAAACATTTTTACAGCATAAAAGGAAATTGAACACCATTTTTGTTTGTGATTTATTGTATTTCTGTGTGATTTGATTTTGGCCTAACATTATATACGCTCTTTAGCTCTGGTTATATTGAAGCGTTTAGTTTCATCAAACTTTAAATGCATACTAATTGTAAGTTACTGTATTTATGTACAAACGAATCAGCAAAAATTTTATATGCATTTCTGTAAACTAGTTTATTTCATTGCCAAACAATTCCTTAGCTATTAAAAAAATATCTTAGAGCTGCACTTCCAAAATAATATTTAAACAATCCACACCACCACATATAATAATTGCATGAACTGCCAGTACCGCACAATTGCAAAAATATGTATCTTTGTAATCTATGGCTAAACAGTTTATATAATTTACGATGTAAAACAAGCCATAAGCCATATCAAGGCAATAATAATTGTATTTACAGAGATTTTTCAAAGTACAAACATGTAAATAATTATGTAATAATCAACTTCATTCGTCGTGCCCTCCCAAAATAGTTAAACATTTTTTTTCTTTGGAAATAATAACGTAATGTATGAAGTGGGAAATATGTATTGATAAACTGGGTTTAACGTTCCTCTAGCATAAATTCATAAATAGGACTAGCTATTGCATATTTGCTAATGGAGGAAAAACAATAAAAACTTACAACATTTTAAGTGAACTGAACAGCGATCTTCTATGTACATTGTAGATCGTTGGAACTGAATGAAAAATCATGTAAAAAAGATGTAGTGTAAAATGTCTTCTACATATTTATCCATACTCTCCGCTTCAATTATTGAACGCCACAACAAAATTATTTGCTTTCCTGTAGTGGTATAGCTGAATTATAATGAGCTCCTAACTGAAACTTGTGACGATGAAAAATCAAAGTCAGTCCTGGTTTTTTGAGATCTTCTCCAGATGTAAGGGGTGGTCCATCAGCTTGAATCACTTTTATAGGTCTCCCCAAGACTTGAGATAATATCTGAACCTGCAGTAACAATATATGTTCATTACATATGGTGTAAATTAGTATAAATAACTTTTAATCTCTTTTATTGTCAACATTGTATCCAATTTAATATACCTCAATTTGACCACCCCATGCGGCAGTGGATTCTAGCTCGATGCAGTACTTTTCAAATCCAGCTTCCGTTGCATAATCTTCATCTAGGAAATGAATAAATTCATCCTGATGCTTTCTAAGATGTGTTGCGACTTCGCTTCTTAATTTCTCAACATCCCAACTTTCACCTAATCTCTCTAGCTGATCGGAAACTGCTTTATACAGACTAGTAACAAAAATAAAACTCACAATTAGTCTTATGAAGATCAAGAATACAAATAATAATAATAATACAATTCTACAACATGGATAGCACTTACCAATGACCATCTGAAGGGATATCGATGACTTCCAGTTTTAAATTTTTTAAAATATCCTCCAACGTTTTTTCTTCTTGAGTACGAGCACTGCTTTCAGTAAGCTCTTCGGTTTCAGCCTCGATACGCTTTTTCCGTTGCTTCTCTTCTTCTTCCTTCTTCTCCCTGCGCCTACGGGCTTTGGAAATTTTTGGGGTCCCAGGGCTTTCAGAATAGGTATCACGGTCGTCAATGTCTCCAGCTTCACTAGGAGTTTCTTCAACAGTTGTAGACAAAGCAGTTTCAGACATATCTATCCGTTTAGGTCGAAATGTATCTAACTCGACTTTGTGTCGCTGTTCCAGTTCTGCTTCCATTTTGACTATCTCATCAGCCAACTCCTTTTTTTTCTTTTTGTCAGATTTTGGCACATTCTTTTTCATTGATTGAATTTTTCCTAAATACAGATAATAAATTATTATTGCAAACTAGCATCAGAATACTAACAATAATAGCTGTAAACGCTTTCCTTCATTTTTACAATATATTTTAGCTCATTATTCAATTATTATTAAGGCTGCAGTAGTCTATGTAATGTGTACCTTGTAGTTCCTTCTTTTCTCGACGATGTCTTCGAACAATCGCTTCCTCTGGGCTCAACGGAGTTTCCGCTGGCACATTAATAAAATCACAGTCATCGCCTTCTACGGTATTTGACATGATTACCCTATAATCTTCTTGTCAGTTTTGAAATTTCAGCTGCACGATCGTATGTTGAACGGCCAAATTTTTGTAATTAGTTATTATTATTTTTTAAACCTAGTTCAAGAGCCGAGTTAAATTAAATGTTTGTTG
>JAHZMT010003971.1:0-15605 GCA_027743785.1 Sinhomidia bicolor
TTCAAATTCTTTGTTCAGCCTGTGCACAAACACATGCCTACCTATACTTCATATATGTGAGACACACTTCGGCTTGGAAAGTAATTCACTAACTATACATTCATACATACGTGTATACACCTCTGCAGTAATATAGTTACAACCTTCAAATAATAACGGGGAATCTGAATTTTTTTTAGTGATTTAACTATATAGCTGTGTAGCTGAATGTCTTGTCTATTTATAGCTGGTTTTACGTCCATCGGTTGATTAAGGAAGTCTTCCAACATAACGACCAAGTACCTTTGTATTAACAAAGGAAAAAAAATAACAAGAAAAAAAAGTCTTTTGAAATTTTCTCATGTGACTCGCTGTATTTCCCAAACACGAAATCTCCAACAAGATTTCCCTTCGTCTTTGGTCCATTTCATTTTCATTTTAAAATGGGTTTCTTTCTCTTTAAAAAATACAAGGGAAATGGAGGAAAGCTCTCTGGTGAATACATAGAATAAGAATTCATGAACGGATATGAGTTTTGCATGCACATTATATACATACATACCTACCTACATACATTCTAAATCTTTTTTTAAAAAAATGTTTAGTATTCTGCTGTTGCTTCTGGGAAGAATAGTAAGCAACTTGAGAGAAATGAATTTTAGTGAAAGCGGACAACAATATTACTTGTAGAATTTGTGATCTACATGCAAAAAATATTGGATGGAAAGAGCACGAGTGGTGGAGAATAAGTAAAAAAAAACAGGACTAGTACTACATACAACCGTATAATATATAGAATTACATTTTTTATATGTTCGGGGAGGGTGGTTAGTTCTGGCTCATCTAAAAATAAGAAACGTGCACTTATACGAGTTTCATAATAATAATAATAATAATAATGCAATCTTCCATAAAAAAAACTTGACTTGAAATTACAGCGCTGTTTTTCTAGCTACTAGGTTGAGGTCAAGAAAATGAAAATTCTAGCAAGCACTAACAAACGGTGATGGTTTTGGTGGCTACTACTACTACAGCTACTACTATTTCCTAAAAAACGAACTGCGGATTTTCTTTGGTGTAGTAAAAAAGCATGTCATGTTGTGCTTACAAAAGGATGATGATGGGTGGAGGAGGGCCCACACAGTGAAGGCAATAAAATTGCCATGTAATTTTTTCATATTGTGGATGATTTGAAGTCTGAAAGTCTTTTTCATACCATTTTTTTCTTTATTTTTTTGAAAAAAGAAAACTACACAAAATATAATATATTTGATATATATATAGATATACATACGTATATGTACTTTTTAAAGCAAAAAGGAAATAGTCTTCAAGAAAGTGTAAGGAAGCTACTACCATTTCTGACCAGAATACATAAATATTTAGCTAGTTTGCTTGGTTGGTGCTTGCGTTGTAAAAATACGAAATTTCCTAATAAAACCACCGTGTGCATTCAGCATTGTGCTTTGACTGATCCGTAAAACGACTTTTTTTTAACATCGTGTACATATGTTCGTCGTAGCTTTTCCTCGCAGTAGTAGTAATAGTAGTGGTAGTGGTGGTGGTGATAGCACGGTGGTGGTTTTGTAGCACATCCGAATATGAATTTGGACATATTATTATGACCATTAAGGAAAAGGGTGGAGAAAGTACTCCCTTGTTAGCCGTAATAATATATACAGCAGTGAAGGGAGAGCGAGAGAGAGAGAGCTGTGCATGGTGCATAAAAATAATGTCGGAATGAAGCAAAATAGTAGTACCGCCACATCACCACTAGCACCACCGCCACAGCAATACAACAAGTCATCATAATTTGATACTTTCACGAAAGACATCAACTTTTTTTTTTTCAAAAAAAGTTGGAGTTGGTTTGAAGTATATATATTTTGTCGACTTTATCAAATAAGTTTATGTAGGTACATGTGCGTGGCTCCAACGAAAAAAAGAGAAATGTGAGCGTGTTCAAAGTACATATTCTTGTTTTTCGCTTGGTTGATAATGTAATAAATATGAATGCTGTTATCAGGTTGTCTTCATGAACATTAAGAGTATCTATAAATATTTTACAGGACAACTTAATACTTTTTTTCCACCAGAAACGGCGGAAACAAGAAAAGTGAATGATGCTATTTATAAGGAAAGTTGAACCTAGGAGCAAAGTCCAATATAAATATTCTCAAATCGGAGAAGTAGCCCGTTAAACAGAAATAAATTCCATAAAGAGCGTAACTACTGTCGAATTTAATTTTTTTCTCTTGCTTTCTGTTTTATGCTCTCATGAATTTCCTTTTTTTATATACCTATGTACAAATGTAGGCCATTAAATACTTATATTGTAAATCTATTATTATTATTATGTGGAATGTTATAGCTTGTACGTTGAAACTTAACTAATAGCAAGTTAGCGGGCCAAACACCATCATCAAAACTCCGTAAAAATTACAGCACTTTAGTTACATTTTTTTGCAAACTGTTTTAACTTACTTTTCATCACTTTTTGACTTTCCAAACTTTTTTAATACTTTTTTTTCTTGTATTGTACATGTCTCTTGATGATAACAAGCTGAAATGTTACTGTAATCCAATTCTGCTGACTTTCTCTAATCATAACCTATAGAGACAAGTGAGCAATATACAGTGAGTGAGCAGCTCCTATATATATATATCTCTGGCATGTTGCTTGCTTGCTGCATATGGATTGCCTCAAATACTATGAGTAGGTAACTTAATATACCAAAGCTTATTTTCATTTTCAGATTTTTTTTTTCATCCTTTTAGAAACTCTTTGAAAAAATATGAAATTACTCTCATAGGGATTCACTCGGCGAAAACAGTACTGTAAAACATAAAAAATGAACATGCCAAGTTTGAAAGAGTTTTCAGGTGGAAAAGTGAAAGCATTGCCCGTAAAAAATCATCATGACTGTCCTGCTCTAGCTCATCGTTAGTGTTGTGCTTATTACAAGGAAAAAACAGAAAATACGTACGTATAAGTATATATAGGCATATCTACAAAAGAAAACATTGTGGGACTCTGGTGAATAAAAGTAATAGAAAGGCTAAAAATCATCCTAATCATCACTATCAAATGGTACTACTGTGTAATACTACCACATGCAGTAAAAAAATTATCATCACACGGTCACCGCATGTGTGCAGTTACATTTGATAAATGTGTATATAAACACTTGTATGTGTACTGGCAACTTAATACGAAGAAATTCCATTTTATGTGGTAAGTATGGATGGTTGTATAAATGAAGAAGCCATAATCGAGCTTTGTTGAGGGTAGCCAATAAATGTGATGATGATTGACTCTGGGCCTACTTTCACCAACCAAAAATAAAATAAAAAAAGGTAGAGAAGTTATAGAAGTAGAATCAAAGAAGAGAGTGCAACATGATGTTGTTGGACCGAGGAGATAACAAGAAACATGATCGAACGGGGACAGAGGATGAAAGGAAAGCTAAAAAAAGGAAAGGAGGAAAAGAAAAAGAAGAAAAACTAATTCCGAGGATTTATCACCGTCAGTAGAGAAGAGAAGAAGCCAGCACATTTGGGAATCGAATCAGCGTCAATGTGGCATCAAAACAGCAGACATGATCGGCAAAAAAGGAGAGAAAAAAGAAGAAGAAAGTTGTGTGTTTTAGGGAACAACTGATGAAAAATAAAACCGAATGCACATACACACAACAACAGTAAAAGTACTTGCATTCTATTATTGGCTCATTTTGACAAAAAAATAGAGAATGCAATGTAAGAGATTCTATGCATTTATATAATTTATATAACAGCAACAGTCAATCGATGATAAGAAACGGACAGACAAAAAAGCATTTTTTTTCGATATGAATTGCTGTAACCAAGTCAAGTTGTATTTGAACCTTGTTGTCGGTAAAACGGACTGATAATAATAATAGTAATAAGTTTGCAGCCTGTCAGCAGCAATCAGCAAACTAACAAGTTTTATTTCTGATAGATAGATAGAATATATGTATACATCTAGAAAAAAATACACAGGTAACTTTACCTTTTAATCAGCGTAAATGCATCTTCGCCCGCCGTAGTATTGTGAAGTGCAGACGTGATGTAGTCTACGTACATATGTGTGTATTTTATACCAATTCCGTATATCAACCCCCTCGGAGAATTTGTACTGCTAACTTTTCAATCCTTCTTGTGTATGTACGTACACACATAAGGAAAGTGCACAAGCAAGCCGTGCGCTGAATAAAACTCAAAAAACTTTGATGATGAAAAAAGGACTTCTCTGTTATTATCATTAGTGGAAAGAGTTGCAGCTTTTGCATCATCCAACTAACCATATGTTGTTTGGTAGTAGTGAAACTACGTAGAACAATTTTATTTGTTGTTTTAAATAGGTATAAGGAAAGAAAAAAAGCGCGAAGCGTGTATAGGATACATAATATGAGATGATAAAGTAGTACACTGAGAATAATGGCAGTTTTCTTCTTTTTTTTAAAAAAAGTAAAAGTCTGAAAGAAACACATATGCACTTTCCTTTATTTTATTTTACCAACTAACACATTCCCTTTTCTCTAACCATTAGTTGGCTTCATGAAATCTTAATTTCCTTTTTTCTACAAAGAAGGAAAGGGAAAGCAGTGTTGTAATGGTAAGCAAGTTCGAGCAGGCTTTCATCTCATCAGTTTGGATGATTGAACTGTGCAAACGAAGAAAAAGAAACATCTTTTTATCTAAGCCGGATGCTGTATGCTTTTACTCGTTACCCCGACACATAGTCTTGTGTATATAGCTTCTATTTTTATTTCAACTTATTATGTACTATATGAAAATCATCAAAAAATGCTTACATCTGTTGTAAGTTATTTTTTCCTTATAAATAGCCAAGTGAAAGTTCTCTTTCATATTTTTTTCTATTTTAAACTATAAATGAAATGATTCTTAGAATATTTTAAATTCTTACAGTAAACCTGAAAAAGTCAGTCCGCAGAGTAACAATACATAAAACATACAATAAATGAGACATAACAACAGCAGCAGTAGTACCACCCAGAGATCTGAATAACAAAGACATGTCCGTCCGTCCATTTTATATTTTCACGAGCAGAAAACAAGCAGATTTTCATACTTTCATTGCATTTTCCATCCTGTCGTCCGACGCCGCCGCTGGTAATAAAGCAAAAGTATAGACACAACAATGTCCATAAAACACTTTTCTCCTCTATGATAGTTTTATGAAGAATTCCTCTTGTCATCATTGCTTTTTGCATACCAGATGGAACTCTATTTCTCTCTCTCTCTCTACATACTACAACACAAATACATAATGCTCTTGTTGATCTCGCTCTTTGTGTGTCGCTCGTTGTTATTCACATAAGAGGTCTCACTAGTGCTAGTAATTTTGAACATGCAAAATAATAAACGACCATACATACATACCTACATTTATACATGCATACGTCGCGTCGGTGGCGTATGTTTGTGTGTGTGTGTAGCAGCTGCCATGATTATCCTTCTACTCGATTCTTTTGAGAAGCATTCCTTTCCCATTTATTTCCTTCATCCGCCAAAAGCTTTTGTCATTCATACAGGAACAGCTGTGTGTGTGTGTTGCATATAACATATATTACAGATCATAATATATATAGGTGTATATAGGTAGTAGTCATAAAACTAAAAAGTGTTTGACTCGCATACTTTTATCATTATTGTTGTAATACATATTTCATTTCTATGTGTAAAGGCTAAAAGAGAAAAGATCCAGTAGCCCTTCTAATACTAGCAATATTACAAAATCCAGAATCATCTCTATTGAAAGGATGGATTATTAGTTTACAAAAGAAATACAAAAACTACTACTACCACTAGTACTACTTTCTTTGGAATGGTGTGGTAGAGAAGACATGAAAAGTTTAAGAGTTTGTGACAGGGCAGAAAAGACTTGGGAGCCCCAGCAGCAGCATCCATGTCATAGTTTGTTGTAAAAAGATGCTTTCTCCACGACATATCATCGTTACGTTCACTCAGGTTCCTTTTAAGAAGAAGAAGAGAAAAAAACACGTATAAGTTTGCTGTTTGTTGTAAATACCAATCTAACTTCACCAGAGTTTTTAATAGTGACAGCAATATATTTTATGGAATAGCTTCATGTTTTACCACTGTACTATTATATAATCTTGGCGTTGTTGGCGGCGGCACTACTCTTTATTTTTGGTGCTGGCATTCATGCTCAATGTATTGTACGTCTTGGAGAGAAAAAGGATGAAATACGATATAGCTTTTTCTCTTCTTCTTCTTCTTCTCCCTCACTATAGCCATTTCACTGCTGTCTTTTCGTCGTCGTCGTCATCGTCCTATTCTCATTTTCTCCGTTATTGAGCTGAGTGGCTCTTTTGCTTTCCACACTTGCTTATCTACAAAACAAGGATTTTATACCTCTTCTCTCTCTCTCTCTCTCTCTGTCTCCCTCTTCTGATAATCTAATTAGTAATCGAGACAGGATGTTACATGTTCTAATAAGTATTACAAGCAAAATTACGATATAGTAATACTCATTCTAATTTATTCTCGTCAGAAAAGAGAAAAATATACCCTTTGCCTCTGCTGTGTATAACCCGGAGCAAAAAGAATATATAAAGAGAGAGAGAGAGAGAAGATAACCAAAGATGGAATGAGTTTCTTCTTCACTTCGTTGAGTTAAGGTAATTACCATCATTTCATGCAGCAGCAGCAACTAAGCGGGGGGAATGTGAATGGGGGCAAACAGACTCATAACAAATGGAGCGATACTTGGAGAAGTGATGCTCATATTATACGCCGTGTTTGTGATGATGAGGATATGACGCTGCTTGCTACTTCTACTTCTGCTAGCACATGCAGCTTCCTCTGTGCCCGCTTTTAGTTGCTCATTTACCAAAATCGCAGAAACTTGCCAGAAATCGCATTTCCTCGCTTTTCTTTTCTGCTTAGAACATATTACACAACTTGTTTTACAAGTTTGATGGAATTATTAGGTTTCAGAGCGCTTAGGTCATGTGCTCTTTCAAAAATCGTATGCTGTTGCTGCTGTTGCTACTGTTGCTGTGCTTCATTATAAGGTAGAAATTCAATGTGGCCTAAAGAACTCGGAAAGACGCTTTTGGAAAGAAATCTGTACAATTTGCTTGATGATGTCATTTACTCGAGGCGTAAACGAAAATTACAGAAAGTGCTACATAATACATACATGCATATATGAAGGTTAGTATTTTGTACTTTTTTAAGATAGAAAAAAATTCTACATTTGGCAAGTAAGTAGATAGGCACTATACCAGAAACTGCACAATTTGTTTTTGTAATAACAACCAATAAAGGATGTAATCAGGACTCATCAAATCACGAAATAAAAGGATTTCCTCTATGAGAAACAATAATAATGTAACATTGCAATACTCACCAGTTACAGTAAACTACACTACAAATGTAGTCCTTTGATTTCATTTGCTGAGAATCTTTGCACGAATTGCGCATACATATGCACTACACATAGCAGACATGATTGCTCAAACTCCCAACAGAAAAAATATTTTGCTGCTGGCACTAAATGAACAAAAAGGGAAAGCAATAATAATAATAATAAGTATTGTTGCTCACTAGTATAATCGTTGTATTCAAGAGATACTAAAAAGTGAAATGCAAAGTTTTAGTTCTGAAAACCATTTTTCATTGTACACTGTGGTGGAGTTGGTTGCTGGAAGTTTCAGTTTGGAACTCATGGAAATTTCACAATGCCCCAAGCAGTCAAGTTTACTTTACGTAAGGTACGAAAAATTATGCTGATGAACTTTTCATGATAATTCTATGCATGCTTCATATGAATGATAATCACTATCACTACGACTGAATCATACATATGAATCATTATTATTACATACCTACATCAGTTGATTGACTAATTTATACAGTTGGAGAAATGAAGATGGTTTCTCTAGTTTCACTACTAACATGTATCGTGTTTCAACTTTCCCATTAGTTGCTCTTTTATTTTCCCTTTTTATGCGTAGGGTTCCACGAACTGTTGGTCACTAGGCCAAACTGTGCTATTGTATATAACTTAACGGGTATATAAATTGCTTTTATATTTATACGTTCATTAAGAATATTATGCCAGAAGTAAAATGACTTTTTTTGCGCTTTTATTTGATACACACGCCAACCTCGAGTTTTCGCGTTTCTCTGTACTTAAACCAGGTTTTTCATTTGATAAAAGTCCTCCAGTCATGAAACAGTAGTGAGTTGTGCTAACTGAAAGTTTTTGGATATATCGGCAGCAGTAGCAACAGAACAAGAAAAGAGAAGTGTGCTTTTCCATCGAGAAAAGTTTGTCCACCTCATTTCAACTTGACACGAAATAAGACAATACTATTCTCAGTAGTAGTAGTAGTAGTAGTGGAGTATGATTATGCTATTATGTTCAACAATAATCATTAAAACACTACTGAAACTGTACCGCCAATTCACTTGCCATTGGCAAAAAGGCAAATTGAACAAATGGATGAAACAGAAAAAAATACAGCAGCATTTTTATTCAGTAGCTTACGTTAGCAGAGTGTTTCATTTTACGGCAACTTTAATGAGGAAAAACTTTTCTGTATGTAATTAAAGCTATTGTGATGATGGTTCATAAAGTTTCATTCTACGTATAACAGTCTATATTCCTAGTCAGTTGACAAAATATAAAATAATAATTATTATTTTTTATGGAAAACCTCTAGTTCACTACACCTGTACATCGCCAATAGTAAGTCAGTCGGACACTGAGCAATTAAAGCTATTAGCTGTTTTTTTTATTAATGTCCATTCTGTTAAAAATACGAATTGTGCGTATGCATACATGTTATTATTTGTTGTCAAAAAGTCACAAAAAATAACATACATTTTTACTTCTGCCACTTAAACCTTACTCCTTCTAACAGGTGTACATTACAATTATTGCTTTGCGTGTATGTATTTACTTGTTTTTTTTGCTAACACACCAATTTGCATGAATGCCGTGCTTAACAGGTTTAATTGGCAAAAGGGACGTATCCAGCCAAAGGAACACTGTCTTTTTGTAGCTGTTGACATTACTAAATTAGAAAACTTTGAAGTAAATAATAGCTGGGTATATTCACTGGAGTAATTAGAAAAATACTTTTCTGAAGTTTTTGTTGTTCATAATCAATCTGCTTAGGTTCATATTAAATGCGATCGTACAAAAGTATGTATATATATGTCAACCTGGTAATTGTCATCAATTGAGAGATTTTTCCTGTGAGTAGAGAAAGTAAGATTTATTGATTTTTTTTCTCAAATTTGACCTAGTAAATCTCGTTTCAAAATAACGCACTCTATAATTTTAACCACGAAATAAATGTCTTTTCGAACAAGCTGTCGGTTTTTTTCTGCGTAGCGTGTACAGTTTTCTTCTCTTTGTGCCAGCAGAGTAAAAAAAGAATCACGTAAAATGGTATGCTAAATTGCAAGCGGGAATAAAAGAGCACGTTCTTGATGAGATAATGGGATCTCTCAAAATGAAGTTGTACTCTCTACCGAAAAGAAGTATAAAAATGGGAGAAAACGATAGAAGAACACACACACGTGTGTGTGTGTAAATGTGTGTCTAGCGGCTTGGACCTTAACTTTCTGGCAAATGTGGTGTGTTTGTGTGTCTGTGTGTATTTAGCCATCCATCCAGTTACATTCACCAGAGAAAAAGTCACTAATTTGCCTTCTTTTCATTTAGCCAAATTTCCCTCAGGTATTTTATTTATCTACCTATACACATGCACGCATAAGACAGAGACATGTATAGGTACATGTATTTTAGGTATACTGTTTACAAAGTGCAATTTTCCCCTTAAAACCATCATGAAACTGTAATGATAATAAGTATAATTCTCGTTTCACATTCCTTTCCACTACTACTACAAAACCTATGCTAGAAACATGTACATACATACTTCTTAGACTTTTCTACTCATTTTTTAGTTTTGGCAAGTATATACATTGTCGTAATGACCTATCCATCTCCATTAATTCGCATGTGTTCACCCATGTAAGACATTTCTCTAATTGGCTTCGTTTGAGAAAGAGTCATCTTTCCTTTAGTAGACCGACCCAACTAGCAGCAGCACCACACACGAACCAAAAAAAACATCACAGAACAGCAGAAAAAGCTTTGAAATAATGGAGGAGGAAGTGCAGAGAGAAGAGCTATTTTTGGTCTCCGGGTTTCCATTTTCCTTCCATTACAATTTACCATTTTACTTGTTCAGTTAATATAAATTACCACCACCGCCACCACCGTGTGGCTATATTCATTTCACATTTAATTTCAGCACTGCCGCATTGAGTATTACTATATGAGTTGGCTAGAAATGGAATAAATTTACTTGGTGGTGGTGGTAGTGGTAGTAGTAGTGATAGTGGTTTCTTGCTCTTATGCTATTATTACAAAATATATTTCCAACACCACCACAACAAATTACCTACGCACATTACATTACATAAAGATTCTCTGGAGAAAACAGGGAACAATACACAGGATTCATACAAACACGAGACACTACTATCGCATTTCCTTCTTCATACAAAAACAATAATAGCCATGAATGAAGTAAACGAACCAAAATGAGTTACAGTGAAACTGCGATAATAGTAATAATAATAATTACATATATAGTAAAACACAGTTTCAGAAATGTTGTCTTTTTGTGACATAACTACTTTGAATTAATTTCTTCTTTTAATTTACAATTGTTTGAAGCTAATCAACAAGACATGAGCCTGGTGCTCAATACTTACATGCATACATGCATGCTTATTGTACAGACCCTCTACCGATAGTACTTAACGTTGTTTGAAATAATAACTAACGGTGTAATATACAGTGTAGTATACCAAAAAATAAACTTTCACCACCATTATTTCATTCTGCTGACATCTATAGAACGGAATGTCTATATGTAACTGTAAATATACTTTCTTTAACATTGAATCTATCTTTCCAGCATCGAATCAGCTCTACACACATTCATATTTTAGGCATGGGAAAAGGAGGAGCAAGAGACTACACAAAAACAAAGACGCAATTCCAGAGGACCATTGTAAATTATAATTAGTACTACAAATAGACTAAATTAGTAGTCGTGGGGTAAAACAAATAAGAACTATCTTGACGAGTTCTTCCCTTTATTTCACTTGCATCTTCTTCTGCTCCTCTCCTTCTTCATCTTCTCAGCTGAGCAGTCATTCAAAAATATTTTCGTCAAACAACTCTTCACACTCACTCACTCACATGTAGCCAACCAACCAGCATTTCTCATTAAAATTTCCTGATATATTGTTTTGTGAATTCAAACAAACTTGTGTGTGTGATATATAAGGTTTCTATTTTTTAAATTTATTCTTGAATAATATTATTTGTTTCATTAATGCTATATTATATGCCTACGTAAAAGCATACATATTTCTTATTTCCGCCGAGTCACTTTCCCTTAGCTTTCATTTTGCCACCACCATCATCATCCATCTGCTACACACACTCACACACACACACTCTCTCTCTCTTCTCTTTCTCTACTGCCACTCCCGTCCCGCTCCTCTTGAACTAATTACATCCAAAAATAGTTAATTAAACTGGGAAAACATCCTTTGAATATGTAATAAAGCCTTTTCTGTAAAAGGCAACAAATGAAGGAGTGCAGGCATACAAAACCAACGCCATATTATTATTATATACTCTGCTTTTTCTCTACAGTACAACATACTCGCCTTACTCATGGTGGTGGTGGTGGTGAGTCGTGACTAAGAGTATTTTTTTCTTTAAAAAAACTACCGCTCACAAACACACACACACACACTATTCCTAGTTGATACGAGTATTTATATAATAGAATATGAAAAATGGTACAGGGAAGCAGCAGAAAGTCTCCAAGCACTCAATTAGAAATGTTCTCGGGAAAGGGAGAAAGAAAATTCTTCTTTATGGAAGAAAATAATTCTTTGTATAATTTTCAGAAAAAAACGTGTGAGCTGACGGGCAGTGAGAAAACCCCGAGTTGGAAGAATAGTTTGGAAGAATGGCATTATATAAAGTGCTAGTATTTTTATACACATGACTAACTTGAATAACAACTGGGATGAGCACTAGCAACTCTCTCTTTCTCTTTGTCAAAGTGGAGGTGGTGGTGAGTTGTTATACTTTGCTAGATATATATATATGATAGAATATGTCCTATATATATTTTACTATTCTACAAAATGTGTTCTATGAATTTATTTATAACAATTTGAATTAACATGTAAGGCAGACAAGCAGTCAGTCTGTGCGAGAGATAGATACATTATTTGTAGCTTCATTTATAATTGATATAGGGAAAAAGTTTTGCATCAACCGACAAGAAATGTTTCACATTGTTATTATTATTCATTAAATTACACATTATAAGCTAACCTTTCGTGACTAGTGTGATGTCTGCCTTACCCACCTATAATGCACTTTCGTAGAGTATTGTTCCCTCACAGTACTGCTGCTAACATCACCGGATGGAGATGTGTCGGAAATGATCCAACTTTTTCCACCTCCCTCCCTCCCTCCACCTTCTGTTTTCCATAAACTTGACTAAAAACTTGGCCAGCAAAAAGTAATGAAAGTACCTTGGTGCTATATGCATTCAAGGAACCATGTAGTGTGTGCGGATCACATGACGTGACGATGATAATGAATGCATGCAAAAGCAGCAGCAGTAGCAACGCGAATTGCGTTGTTCCATCTCTAACGTTTTGTAAATCTGGGAGAAAGGAAGAAAAAAAATAATAAGAGGAAGGCGAACGAGAGAGGTAATAAAGATGAAAGATTCATAGACACCATCCATCTCCATAATGCATGCATAAAGTACCTTTTTTGGAGCAAGTGTTCTTCTTTACACCTGCCAAGAAATACGTGCGGCGAAGCAAGCATCATTATGGAAGGTGTATGCATGGTCGGTTTTTGGCACGCTGCACTCCTTAAAAGTTATTACAAGATGGGAACGCATTTCTGGCTGAGACTGCTGCTTACGTATAGGATTCACATTGTGGTTAAAAAGAATACTGTCTTGTTACATGAGGTGAGAGAGATAGAGGAGTAGAAATGCTTTTTTGAAAATGCTTGTTTTTCAGAAAGACACGATCACAGTTTTCTCATGGGAAATAATAAATAAGAAATGAAATTCGTCTTGAGAAAAAAGTGTTTGGTAGGATACATTGTTCTGGGTTGAACGAGCATTTGTACAAGTCATTTAGTAAAATTAATTTTTAATTAAGAATGGAACAACAACAATAAAACCTATAGTGTGTGTGTGTGTGAGTATATTACATTAAAAAATTCTGAAGCTACAATCTGTGTAAACAGAAGGTCGGAATTATGGGTAGGTATTTTCCAAACAAATGACGTAGGTATGTACCTACCATATTTTAGAGCAAAACACGAGCAGCACTTATTGTGATGATTTTTTCGTATCTCATCAATCTATTGAATGCTAATGAAAGTTTGTATACTGTAGGAATTTCAATGAAAATTGTATTGTGCACCACACGTGATAATGAAATGCTCGGCTTGATTGATTGAACAAAATTAAATGCATCTGTGCAATGTGGAAAAACATGTTCCCCCTTTTCCCTTACTAATATCTGCTCAAAACTTGAATTTAAACTTGAAAACATTTTCTTTTGTTATACAATCAAGAATAGAATAATAGACGTACAGTCCCAATGTTTGAAGCAGATGTTCCAATCAGTCACAGTAATCAATTTTTACAAATTCCCTGTCTAGTTTAATTTTTTGATATGGGTATTTTAAGAGCAACTGTATGAATGTCTAATGATCTGGAATAGACGTAAAATGAAAACGTAATATAAATAAAATAATAATGCCATCATTTTCATCTGTGTGAGCAAATGATTAAATTTAAGTGTCAACCGATATTTTAAAAAAAATACAACTCGTTGTTTTCCTTAAATTGGATCCTTTCGGGGAAACAATATTTCTTTTGAAATGCATACTCCAGTCCCAGTGCAGTGTCTCCTCAAACCCATTGTATTTGTATACCTACTTTAAATGTACAGTTTAGTTGACAATTTGCATAAAACAACAAAGAAAAAAGGATAATCTTTCCGATTTTTTTACGTCTTTTAAATTCTTAAACAGGAAGCGACCTCAAGAAAGGAAAAAGAAATTGGAGAAAAGTCACCCCGCATTTCGGCAGAAATTGTCCCCGACACTTGAAATAATATAAGTTGCTTGATTCCTTTAAATTTCCCGAGAGACATTGCCTATTTTTTTCTTCTTTTTTGGACTTTATTCGATCGGAATCTTCTTTCGGCTTTATCCACAAGAAAAAAGAAAGACATGCGTCAATAAATAACCCTTTCTTGGTTTATTACAGTGTATTATACAGGTAACGAAAAACCAAGACATACAATATTGTACAGCATCTCTCTACATACTTTACTTTACACTGATGATGACTGACATTTTCTCTAGTTCCTGTGAGTCTGTCCGATTTTGTTCTGAATCTTGAGCTTGCCAGCTTCGTTTGGGACTTGGAATTTGACTTGTTTCATTCTGTCAAGTTTTTTTTTCTTATTTGAATTTTGTACCTTTTCAATCCTACATACACACAAAAAACTAGTCAAAGTCGGGAAACAGAATATCACTTCACTCACAAGCTAGCTGGCATGTACATAAACTCCAAGACAATCCAATGCTGGAACTTCTTGCCAATTTTAAAAGAGACCAGGAGAAAGCTTAGCCTAATCCATCTCATCTTGAGAAAGTCGTCTTCAATCCTCTCCTATTTTATACGTACGTACCTTAGTGCCTAGTTCGGAAATTTAGACTTGGTAAAATGACTACACCACTACTACTTCACAACAGCAGCGATGCTGGATGCTCATGACATATATGACTTTGTATATGTGTATCTCACCATCCATTCTTTTCCAGCTAATGCAAAATAGGTACACCCTTTTTTACCAGTTATTGTAAGATATTACTTGGAGGAATTCCCTGGATGTCTTGGATGAAAGGTTGGTTCGGTTGGTATGACTGTGTGGTTGGATGGTCGGTAAAACCACTTTTGTATTCACGCAGAAAATAACCTCCCCAAGGCACAAGGGTCGTTCTTTTGAAATCCACCAACCAACTTTATAAACAAGCTAGTCCATTCAAAAATAAAACAAACAAATACAAAGCAAAAATAGGAAAGTCGACATGCCTAATATATATATAATATATTTATATACAATATGCATGCACACTACACACCTACATACGTAGGTAAGTATGAATGCTATCAGATATCTGAAATTGGTCACTCAACTCGTCTCTTTCTTTTTTTCTTTTTTTGAGTACACTAGAAAAACTAGACAGAAATCTTAATTGAAAAAATACACTAAACAAAATACGGCACAAAAATAAAAAGGAAAGCCATGTACAGTGAACATATTCTTTCACTGTTTGACTTGCTGCGCGGTTTGACTACTGGACTGGAATCCAAAAAAGTGTACCATGGCATGCCTCCACTAAAGTTGGCAAATAAAAAATGACAGACCTTACGGCTTTGTCAAAATACTTTTCA
>JAHZMT010003972.1:0-12036 GCA_027743785.1 Sinhomidia bicolor
AGTTGTGACTCTGTATGTGTGCTTCCGCGTCTGTCAAGTGAAACACTTTTTCCATGTCACATTGACAAATAAAAATGGTACTACGTGTATAGCAGCAGCAGTCAGGGGCTCACTCAAATGAACCAGTGGCTGGGTTGAATTTCAATTTCGGGTATCACTTTTATCATTCCATTAGTTTCTCTACATTTAACACTCTTTCGTTTTATTCATTTTTTATTAGTTCAAAATAAAAATTCTCTTTCTCAATTCCACAATTTTTCCTTCCATTCACAATAGCAATTTAGAAGGAATGCTGCAGCAGGCGCAGTATTTTATTGATATGCGTGATCAAGATAGTTTTGTTTTTCATACCATTTTTCCCCTGGTTAATTACTGCCTATCATATTAACATCACAGCAGCTGCATCACTAAATAGTAGTGGTACAATCTCAACATTTTTTATCCTTTCTCAAGTGTCTCTCTGGCTGTCTGTCTGCATGTCTGAATGAAATGGATCGATGATGGAGCAGAACTCGTCTCTGGAAACAGCGACGCTTCTAATATTCCTTCTTCTGGATAATAACAAAAGTAAAAATGCTGCTCCCAATGTCCTTCTTACAACTATTATTATCTCACTACCACTGTACCTCATCCGATAAGTTAACTGTTTTCACAAAAAATATATCCAAGTCTCTCATAAACAGATTGTTTAAAAAAATTTTATTCTTCAACTCTTCTTCGATATCCGACCACCAAAAAAGGTTTGGTTATCTATTGTCGTTGCAAGCACCAAAGTAAATTGTTATAAAACGTATTATCATTCAAATTCTCATCGCCGTCACTAATCCAGTTGAAGAAAAAACAAAAGCATCAATTCAGAATTTACCAAAAAGACAAGGAGCAAAGCAAAACTGGTCCATTGAAAATAAAAAGTGAGTCAGCCAAGCCTGCTCTGCTGCTTCATCTCAAATCAACGCCATCCATGCATCATTATTGCATGCAAACTCAGCAGCAGCAGCAGTCGACTCGAGCCCGACCCACAAACTCAAATTTCATTTTCTCCTTCAACAAAAAATACCACCTCCACTCCACTCAATTTTACAAGAGCCAACTGCCAGTGCAGCAAGTAGCAGTACTAGTCGAGTACAACATTAGCCAGGTGATGAGAATTGAAATCATCATCATCGCATTCTTGCTTGCTCCTCTGTGCAAAGAAAGTTTTAATAGCAAATAATAATAGAGAGTCTCAAGCAAGCAGCCCAATGAGCATTTTATAACAACTTATTATCAGACATGAAAAGCTTCTTGTAAATAGCCCCTTCTTGCACCACCACCCCTCCACTGCATTTTACCATCGTAAATTCTCAGAGTGGAATTATAATAGGAGCAATTAATGAGAAAATATAATATACAACAGGCAGACTTGCATACATTTTTTATAAAAAAAGAACTTGAATTTAATTTAGGTATACCTACATAAAAAAAGAATCGGTCGGTCGGTAACATTATGATTGCTATTATTATCATCATCGTCAGAGTTTTGTACATAAAGAACAGCAGGATATCAAGACAAAAAGTTTGTAAAGTTGAGCCATGTACATGCATTTCTTCTGAAACAGGCGACTGCGGTGCGGTAGCCTTCTAAAAAAAGTTTTGTGGACTAAAAAAAAGATGCGTTAAATAGTAGACTGGTATGCTTGTGCACATTATAGAAAACGCACATTTAAGCTTTATAAACAAAATTTATCTAAACTCACCACCACCAAGCATCATCAACATAATGCTTTAGCTTCGATTTACCGCGTCATTTATTCACTCTGTCATAAATCTAGTATTATTACGTAGTCTACTTCTGCTATGCAATGATGCAAGTAAGCAAATATAACAGCAGCATCAATAGCGAAAAATATCCGCAGCCAAAAAGAAAAACGAAACCGCAAGCACAAAACTTTGTCCATTAACAGCATCAACACAACAACAACAAGTTCATCAGTTTTTTTCAGGAGAAGGAAGAAGAGTGAAAAAAAGTTTTTTTTTGAAAAAAGATACATGCAAGGTTGTATGTAGACTTGAGTAGAATGTACATGATCAACAACAACAAAGCATATTATCGTATAACATTTTGCTTTTGTTCCATGTCCTGGAAAAAAAGAATCAGAAGCAAGCAGCGCAGTAGACAAGTTGGTTTTTTTGTGCTGAGCGCTGAACTGAATGAAACCCTTTTTGTTTTCCTTCAATTGAATGGCTGACTGGATGGATGTATAGACGGAGAGAGAAAAATAATAGTAAAAAAAGAAGACTGAAACACCGGCGGTTTCCTCTTTTCTCCACTAAAAGTTTTGAGCCTTGCTTTTTTTTATTTGTGTCTGCTGCTTGCTTCTTGGGATGTCTGCGATCATGATTTCTGGCTTGTCTCTCCCTTTTCAGCATGTTTGCCCTGCTTTTTTTCATGAATCCAGCAAACCAGCACAGGAAAACAATGGGTAATCTAATATAGCCAGAGACTTGTCGTACAAAAGGAGGTAAAAAAAGAAGACGTTGCTACAATGTACTGCTTTATTATTACAAGCTGAAAGATGATGATAAAAAGCTGTTTGCTACCAACTAACTGCTGGCACATTGTTGTAGCATTAAGCTTGCATGTTATGCGTGTATGTTCGTACGTAATAATGAATACAAAACAGTAACAGACAGCAGCATCATCATCATCACCGGCATAGTTGTAACAAAACAAGAGAATCAGTCAGTTCAAGAAGTGTTTTTTCTTATTATCTTATCCCATCGTTTATCCGAGCAGAAGAGGAGACCAGTAGCATTTACATAATATCGGCAACTCAAAAACTTCTCATTACAAACAAGCATACTACAATGCTCAAACTATGTGAAGAGCAGCAATGCGGCTTTTCAGCTGGAAAAAAGAGCTGCTATATTCCAGTCTTTTAGATGTGAGGATTTTCTGGATGAAGATAATAGGAAGAAGACGGAGAGGGGCGATGATGATGATGATAGCAATGCTGACTATGTATGTATATGGCTGCTTACTATTTGCTGCCTATCTACATACATGTCTGTTCACTACTCATAGCAGCTCATTCCATATGCACGTCATAAGAAATCAGTGAGTGAACTCACTCAGGCTGCTACTTGTGCAGTTGGACGTGTATATAAAGTAGCGATAGTGGAAAAAATGGACTTGCAGGCAGCGTTTTGCTCGGTCGATTAGTAGGTCGGACGCCAGCCAAAAACCAGAGAAAAAAATCCTTTATCTTTTGCTCTTCTCAATTCTCATTGCACATGAACATATGGAGTAGCAGCAACTCCAGCAAAGAAACCACATTATCATTGCTATCTCTGTACAAGAAAACGTTTCCAGAGATGAGTCGAGATAGACAAGCTTTTATTACTGGAAAAGCTGAGAATGGCCCAGAAAGAGAGCTTTACGCTAGGGAAAGTATGCAAAGTGCAGAGAAAAAACATGGGTGCCATGCTAGATTTTTTCTGTGATCGTGCTTCATCTTTTTCTGCAATGATGAATGCTAACGCACCCACCCGAAAAAAATGTTTGTGATGCACGAGGAAAGTTTCCTTAATTCTCCTAAACTTTTGGTAGTAGCACGTATGAGTATATAAGTACATGATATATTATGCAATTCTCTGTCCAAAGCGTTTATACTGTTAGTATGGCAGGATTAAACAACTTTATGAAATATGGACCTCTAATTTTTTTGTCTGCTAATAAGCTGCACTAGCACCACCACCACCTTATTTACTTACTCTTCGGGGGAACTGAGCAACAGCAAGTTGAATTCTCGACTTTAGTTCACAATGAGATTACCTTGTATGGTGCTGTGGTATGTTCTCTCTAGCTTTTTAAATATATGCAGCCGCGGCACGGTAGTAGCAGTAGACGTTATTATCTGTTCCTCTACTGATGAAGCATTAAAAGTTTCAAAAAAAGGAACAAGGCAAAGAAGACGAAGAAGAAGAGACGTTCACCACGATTGCTTTTTTGGTGGCAATGTTAATAACGGTAGGTTGTTGTACATGCTTCTGTGATCATAATGATTACGACGGTGGTACACAAGTAGTAGAGTGCCAGCTAGCAGAAAAAATAAATGAAGATTTGTGTATTTTATTAGTGACTTGACTCAATCGATTGTCGACCTGCCCATTAGAACAGCAATGAAGCCTGTTGTTGTTGCTGTTGCTACTGCTGTTTTGAGGCGAGTGAGAGGAGTTGAATTGAGTTGAAGTAAAAAAAGCTGTTGTATTATCCACTTGACAAGTAAACGCAAATTATGTAATATAATACACATGAAATGAATGAAGGGGCATTGCAATATGAAAATGATGAGCGGAGAGAACAACGAATAAGGCACTGCTCAGCTTCTGCTCTTTAATAGGTCACACCAAACTATGCAGCAAGCAATAATGCACTATATTGTCGGTTTTGAAGCAACTTATGAATTTATTACGGTGTGTGTTGTGCTACTGCTTCTTGCTGATGTACCAAGATCAAGTCAAGTGAACGGGCAAAAGCCAAAACATTCTGATTTAGACTCTGACACTCTTCACTTTTGACTTGGCTAATAACTAACTGGTTTTCTCTGCGCGCTGCTCGTTCAAATAATATTCAAAACAACAACAGCGGAATATAATAATGATTTTGATAGAGAGCCACCATAATAATGCCACACCACACATCGCAGCACCACCACCATAACCAATTCTCAAAGAAATAATAGCAGTAACGATGATGTTGATGATGCTATAGAATTTGTGATATGATCAGATTAAAAGAAAAGAATGGGTTTGCTCGCTATGATTGTGTTGCCCATGTGCATACCATTTAGTTGTATTATCCTCGTCAAATTTTCCGTACAAACTGTTCGACTTGTGCTTGACACAATAAGCTCTGCTCTGATGAGAGAGAGACCTTAATAAATGGTTTACGAGCTGCCACCACGACTGCCGGAATTTCAATGCAGATAAATAGTCATAGCGCATCGCCGAGTTTGCCGAGTTGATGATTGTGTGGTGAGTTGATTGTCTCGAGAATGCAGTGATGACGACGATGATGATGAGAATGAGGGAGAGCCCATAAGTTATTTAGTTGCAAGCAACAACATCAACTTGAGATCATCAAGAACAACGCAAACTAATAAAAAAAAGTTTGTTGTTTGCTGCTGCTTCTGCTACTATTACCGTTGTTGTTGTTGTTAACTTGTTAAGCTTAATAAATGCTTAAAAGGAGTAGTAGAGCTGATAAACTCGGGTTTGGATACAGATAAAAGGAGCAGCAGTGGTTTTTTTGCAGTGCAGTAACGAATGAGCCAACTCTATTTAGCATAAGATGGCTCAAAGTCCATAGGTCAAACAACGCTGCTGGGAGTTGGTTGAGAAGAGGAGGAAAAAAGGAAACCTGAGAACAATAATGTTTCATCGACCATCAAGTTGATCCTGATGATCGTAATCATTTTCGTCGTTGCCGTCCATACTTGTTCAGCTTGAGCAAAGACCGTCTCTTTTCAAGAACAGAAGCAAAAGCTGATTATGTTAGCTTGTATTTTTTTTAGATTAAGCTCTTTTTCGCAGAAACATTATTTACAATAGCAGCAGACGTATCAAAGCAAATTAATCGATTCCCATATTAGGATTACTCTCTTTATACCTTACTTTTTAGCCAGAAGCTAATAAATAAATACGTACATCAGTTTTTTTCTTGTATTATATTTGTTTATGCCTAGCAAAACTATTACAGACTTATCGTTTAAAGACCACAGTATCAAGCAGAGATGTGTTGCACACGAGAGGAGGAAGAAACTATTGCGCCTTTTGACTTTTCACTTAGTCTTCCCTTCAAACTTTGCCCATCTTTGCTTGCCTGTAGAAACAGAAACATTTTGTGTTTTTGCATTGACAGATTATAAAGTAGATATTTTCTAGATTGCTTGCCCGACGTGAACGTGCTTTACTATCTATCAAATTAGCCATGTGGATGTGTGTGTTTAATAGCAGCAACCGAATATATCCGGCAGATTTCAAAAAAATATTACCACTTGAACTCTGACTACTGGTTCGGTTATAATAATATGTATGTATGTATGAGGTTTGATAAATTGTCTTGTTGAAGGTTGGGCAAAAAAGAAGTAAAAAGAAGGCTTATGTGCTTATAAAGTATATGCTTAGCTCTGTGCTGAAACAAAAGTCTCACGACTATGACACCAACTTCGTAAGGGAATACCTATCATCAAATGAAACGAAACGCACTGCAACGAAAAATTGACAAACGAGCGTATCCACATCAAACAGCAGAGCAGAGAGATAAAAAATGTTAGAAAAAGATGGATATTTTATTGGAGGTGGTTTCGTTTTTCTTTTCTTCATCTTGTTGTTGTTTTTTCATCGTTTGTGTTTCACCCTACTTGTTTTTCTCTTTTTTTTCTATTACTCCTCTCTTGTAGCATTGCTTTTATTTAGAAGAAGAGACAGAGAGAATAGCAAAGAGAACGGTGCCGATGTTGCTGTGCTGCACTGCAACTGCAGCTTTTCTGCTGCTCAGTTTGTGTGATGTGATGTCGATGTGGCAGGCAGGGTTAAAAACTCTTCTTGTATTTTTTTGGGTTCTCCTTCTTCTTCTCCGTTTTACAAGGTAGGGCTGTGCAGAGAACAAGCTCGTTTCCTTCTTGCCACGATGATCATGATGATGATCAACAAGAACAATGAAATAGAAAAAAAACGAAACAAATCTTACGATACGTTCAAGTAGGATGTATTTTCAAAGATTGTGTGTGTGTGCACATAAAATTTATCTTGGGGCTGAAGAAGAAAAAGTTTGATGCTGCAGGCTATATTTTTGTAATAATAATAATATCGATTCTTCATTGTATTTTTTGGGTTCTCCTTCTTCTTCTCCGTTTTACTAGGTAGGGCTGTGCAGAGAACAAGCTCGTTTCCTTCTTGCCACGATGATCATGATGATGATCAACAAGAACAATGAAAAAAAAGACGAAACAAATCTTACGATACGTTCAAGTAGGATGTATTTTCAAAGATTGTGTGTGTGTGTGCACATAAAATTTATCTTGGGGCTGAAGAAGAAAAAGTTTGATGCTGCAGGCTATATTTTTGTAATAATAATAATATCGATTCTTCTTATAACAAAATCATGCCATTAGGCAAAAGCCTGCTGCACTGAGCACTGTATAGGTATAACCATACTACAACTACCGGCATCACAGAGAGGCAACAGCAGTACATATAGCTATCAGATTGATAGCTGTTCTTCATTTCTTCCTTTGTACACGCTGCTGCCTTTAACTTGCAACTTGCCTCATTTTTTTTGGTGTGTTGCCTGTTGTATTGGGTTTGCAGCTAAAGGCTTGGCTGATGGGCTTACAAAGTGTTTAGTGTTCAATAATAAGAAGAAGAAGGGAAAAAAGAGAAGAACGGGTAGAATACTGCTACTGCATTACTTTACAAGTGCTTTTATTTATAAATTTATTTTTTATTTATTTATTTATTTTGAGGCCTACAGCAGCGACTCAACAAGAGGGATTGACTTGACCGTAGATACGTGCACGCATTTTTATACCTGCCTCTACTTTATAGTTACACATGAATTTGTTTTTACCCTTTAAATTCAAAACGGTGTCGGACTAGAAAGGGGGAAAAGCCTTATCCGATAGTCGTATTTTTCTCTTTTTTAAAAATATAAAAAAACAATGTTCTCAATCTTAAACCTTGAGATTTTTTGTGACTTTTTTTTGTCGGGAAAAGACAAAAAGCTATATAGGATGAAAACGTAGAGAAAGATAGCAAGTTAAGGGCAAAAGAAAAAGAATCCTGACAGTCAGTATAAAAGTCAAGCACACACACACACATATGCGTCTTAAACTCAACCGAACACGCATTGTTTTTTCAACATTTTTTTCATCTTGGGTAGTCACAGTCAAAATAAAATTCTCGCTTTTTATTCCTTCCTCGTCTCGAAAGCTTCTGTTTGTATTCACAAGAAGATATATACATTCTCAAAAGGCATGCTTCTCAACAGCAGCAAAGAAAGAGTAAGTATAACCTATATAGAAAGAGCAGTTAAATCAGCTTTGACTTTGCATTTTTTTTTGGTCTGTCCATTTTCGCTGGCTACAAGTGCAAACATCTATAGAGCATGAGCATGCTGCTGTTTTTATTGCTAAATATATATTATTGAGATTCTGTTGCTAATACATGTATCCAGTCTGCCTGCGTCTGTACATTATTATGTCCCCAGAAACTGTAAACTTTGTCTACTGCGTACGTACATGCCTTGATTTTCGCATGCCACACACTTTGTATTTGCGTTGGCCTTCTTGACATTATAATAATAATAATGATGAGGACAACCGATCGTGTGTTCACTTGTTCGCTCCCGTGTACACGAAAGATGAGAGGAAAGTATAGTGATGGTGGTGGAGCTTGTAACTGCACGCAAACCCGTAGACAACAACGTTCTAAAAAAACAATAAAAAGCTCGAGTGTGATGGTCGGTGGAGCTAGTTACTTTATCCAGTAGTAACAGTCGCTACTTCCATAGTCTTCTTCTCTGGTGATGATGATAGTGTTCTGAATGTTATTGCTTTTTTATACTACAAAAAAACTGACTTGGAGTAGCAGTCACATCTTTCCCTCTCTCTATATCTACTTGTTCAACAAATTTCGCTATTATTAAGGTGCCTCTCTGTAAATGTGATCAAGGAAGTAATATCCACTCACATTTCTTTCTGCAAAGAAGAAGCTGCTCGAGAAGCTGAGTGAGTGATCGACCAGTGCATGCACACACGTTGCTGCTTTTCTTGAGTTTCTTGCTTGTTGGCTGCGTATTTTTTTGGAGAGTGAGAATGTGTCGATCAGATTTTCTCAATTTCCAATCTAATGCATATAGTTCCCCAAATTTAATGCTGCTCTCGTACTCGTCTACTCACTGTTTTTACGCAATAAGTTGAGTGAGTGAGTAGACCGCGATGATGCTTTTGTATTCACTTGATCCTGTTTACTACCAACCAGCAAGACAAACCAGCACAAGACTCTCTCTAGACGGACAGATGAATGGAAGTCGTAGTGAATCAAATCATGTGCAAGTTTGGTTTTCAGTTTGGCGACCAGACCACGTCCAATTTTTTTTTGTTTTTGCTACTACTTCTCTTGCCATATAACATGATGCGGTTAAGGGATTGTGATAATGATGTAGTGTGGCTCCAGCAGCAGCCGCAGATCGACAATACTACAAAAAAACTTTTTCCCACTTTCTCGGCTTTTCTCAACATTTCCTCTTGTTTTCTGCTCGTAAGGAATATTATACGGATATACTTTTTATTGTTTCATTTTGAAAATAGAATTAGGAAGAAGAAAGGAATGGGAAGGGAAGAGGAAGGATTCGTCTTGTGTGTCTGTTGAAAATACGAGGAGCCACCCTGCATGCCAATGTGTAATAATATTTCATCTGAAAAATATAGCTTTGTAGCATTATTATTATTATGGCTGTGTGGCTGTGGTCGTACATAAAAAGGATGAGGAAAAAACAGCTTTGCCCAAAGAAAAGATGAGAGAAGAAGCACAATGAAAAAAGTTTTTTGTTGACTTTGGTATTATTATTATCGTTACCAATCTGATATTTATGTGAGCGTCGCTGCTTTTCTGGGTAAAGTCTGTCAGTCTTTGAGTCTCCATTCAAGGAGACACTATCTTAGTGCCTCTTAACCCAATAAAATAAAATAATGCTTCTATCGCATCTCCATTAGAGTTTCCCTTTATTTCCTAGAACAAAGTAATGTTGGAATCGATATCATAAAAAAGTATTATTATTATTTTTTGCTCTGAGTTGACCAAAATATTATACATTTGGTTCAAAATCGCAAGAAAACACATTAAATTACACTCTCGACACACTGTCCTGTCTTCTTGTGGTCTTTTTATATGAGTCTCCATTCAAGGAGACACTATCTTAGTGCCTCTTAACCCAATAAAATAAAATAATGCTTCTATCGCATCTCCATTAGAGTTTGTCTTTATTTCCTAGAACAAAGTAATGTTGGGATCGATATCATAAAAAAGTATTATTATTTTTTTTTGCTCTGACTGAGTTGACCAAAATATTATACATTTGGTTCAAAATCGCAAGAAAACACATTAAATTACACTCTCGACACACTGTCCTGTCTTCTTGTGGTCTTTTTATAATAACAATACTAAATGATTGACCAAAAGTATATCTTATCTACACATGAATGCATCACAAAAGCAATCAATAGAAAAAAAGCTTTTAAAAGCACACCAAATCAAAAAATGTGCTTCAAAAGCACACATTTAGGAGAACTTTGAACTTTGACAGTCATCATCCTGATTTTTCTCTTGATAAAGAAAGATGCATTCTCTTTTTGGTACTATTATTTTGTCCATACTGCGCTCCTTCCCAAAAGTTGAATATAGGTAATGTACATAGGTACATAAATATAGCAGAGCGGTCGGTCAAACAAACTGAGAAAAAACGACAAGTTTGGTTGCAGAAAGGAAAGGAGGCCGACAAAACTCACAATTATTATTATTGTCTTGATAGATCGAAAAGGCGAAGAAGGGGAATAATAATAATAATGACTGTTGTGTTGTGTGTGTGACTGCGACTGCAATATGTAACCAGAAGGTACAAAATTGTTAAATTATTGGGCTGTCTTTCTGTTTGCGGTTTCTTGTCCCGAAAAAAATATCTGGTGATTTTAACTTTAGGCATAATATCCTGCTTACTTTTGTTATCAAAACATAGTATTCATATTTGAAGAAAAATATGATTGTGTTTTTTTGTTTATTGTAAAGATAAAGATTACGTTTGTGAGCTATGATGATGATGATGACTATTCATAATCATAGTGCACATAAATATCGACAAATGCATTCAGCGAGGCTTACATGTTGCGAGGATATTAAATTTCTTTGGGATGTTTTGTTCATTGATGGCTACACATACTATTTGTAATAATATGCGACGATGGTGCATGCATACCGACTGAACAACTGACATGCAAAAGACCGAGGTCATCATTTCAAAGTCTACTGACTGCACGAACGGAGATTTTTATTATTTGAATGGTTTATTACTCTTCTGATAATGATCCCGTTTTCAACTTCTTAATCTTCGCCATTAAATCATGTGACCTTTTGCTGTAGTTGCTGCATGCATGTCCGCATTACTACTCGTTATTTTGCTCAAAACTATAAAAGAGCTGCTGATATAATAATGCTCAGTGGTTTCTCTCTCTCTGTCCGTGTGAGTCAGAGTGGAAATGGTCATATCATCGATTCAGTGCAATTTACACAAGTATGCTTACTTGCTCAGTACTGCCATAAAATACGAACAACATCAAACATGATCAGCAAAAACAGGCATCATCATTATTGTAAAACAAGGAATTGCTTCTGTTTCCTCCAAAAAGTCTTGCAAGAAAAACCAAAATAATATTATCGAGCTTGAGAATCCTTTTATGACCCCTTTTTATGCCATTACAGTACATCCTATCTAAATTGTCTTGTTTTCGCTCTTTACAATCCTGTTTTCAATTGTTTTACTCGTTGTTATAAGGAGCGCCTTATCCTCTAAAATACTTTGTTCAGCCAGCATATCACAACATTTTATTTCAACTAAACCTTTATACTCTTTAGCAGCCTTGGCAGCTTTCTACCACCGTGTGGGATTGAATCATGTCCTCTCTATCCGTAATTACACTTGAGAGTAAATCACTTTATTCGTTTATGCGCTGCTTTTCTTTTAAGAGTTGAAAGCAGGGAAAAAATAACAACAGCACAATAAAATGCATTTTCTCCTTTAACTAATGGCCCATAGCGCAAAAAAAAAGAAAAAACTGTTTAGTAAATGATCTAATATGATTGTGCATGTGACGTTAGCTAGCAAGAAACAGAAAGCAACAGCTACACATTTTTTTCTCTCTCTCTCTAAACTAAACTGATACATACATATTTCTCCTGAAACATGAAATTCATTTTTATCAAAGTAATTTCCATTAAAAC
>JAHZMT010003973.1:0-26273 GCA_027743785.1 Sinhomidia bicolor
ATGGGTCTTTAAAAGAGCGTAAAGTAGCTAAAACCAGCCACAAAGGAACGCCAACAGTTTTTTTGTACAAAGTTTGCCCACACACTCAATAGAAAACTGACACAAGATAGACTTTGACTGGCTGCATAAAGCATTGTAAATATTTTTTCAACCTTTCATCCAACCAAGCAAATATATATGTAATATATATATGTATTCTTAAACCTAATAATAATAATAATAAAATAATAATAATAATAATATATTATCATATTTTTTATGATTCTCTCTTTCTTACCTCAGCAGCAACAGCGTGTTTTTAGTGGCAAACTAGTTGCTTGTGTTGCTGGCTATCATATGTGTATAAAAAACAATAAAACTTCTGCCAAAGTCGTAAAAGATTGTCGACAATACACAATAAATTTTGAATGCGCTTTAAAAAAAAAAGAGAAGTAGCTGAAGAGAGCGAGAAGAAAAAAACCCGCAGATTCTTAAGCAAATAAAATTCTTTCTTTTTTTAAAAAATAAAAATAAATATTTAAAGCAAAGAAACCATCTCAACTTTGACTAATATTGTGGTTTTGACAAATTGTAGTTTTAACTGTCGTTGTTGTCGTCGTACCACGTTTAAAATGCATCATCATATAATATATCTTGCTGGCAGTGGACACAGTGTTTATTACTCTTTTTTAAATGAATCAAATAAACAACTATCTAAATGCAGATTCATTTGTGATTATCATCTTCATTCTTTCTCTTTCAATAGTATTTTATTTTTATTTTTTTTGCATCTCTGCCACTATTCAGAAATCTGCATTTTTGCTCTGCGAAATTTTCTTTGAGGAAAAAATGTAATTCTTTAAAATAAAATTATTATTACAACAGCTTTTTTTCTTCTTCTTTTGTTTAAAAAGAGTGGACGAATATTATTACAGGGCTTTTTAAACCCATCTTTTTTTTTCTTTTCTAAATTTGATGAGCAAGTTGCTTAAACTGTGGACGACGAAGAAGAAGAACAAAATCAGCATTTTATATTTTTTTATTAAAAAAATGGAAATTCTTTTCAAAACAAAACTTGAACAGCACAGCAGCGTCAACATTATTATCCTCGTGATAATAATAATAATAATAATGCTTGGGCATTATGTGGTAGACCAAGCCCATGTAAAAGATAAACGCTTTCAAAGCGATTACGTATTCATGACACTTGTTGCCACAGTAGCAGCAGCAGCAGCAGTAGTGCTAGTGCTGCTAGTACTCTGCTGGCTTGCTTTTTATACTCGAAATGCGACTTTTGATCGGATCACTCAGCTTTTGTATTTTTCTTTTTTTTTTGAAAAAAAAACTTCATCGTCCTAATCATGAACGAGTACTGTAGCGGCAGCAGCAACTGCATACTTGCTACTCATTGTATAAATTATAAATGAATAATAATTAATGACGGCCTTCTTGCTGATGAAAATTGCAAAAAGAGAGGTAGAGGGAGAGAGGGAAAGAGGGAGAGAGAGAAGAGCATTTTATTTGTCTACTTTCTACTATTGATTAAGTTCAGTCACTACTCACAGTACAGTCAAGCAGTCAGCGAGCATATTTGAGTAAAATTTACTACTCCTCTTGATAAATGGCAAGGGTGTACATGATGAAAGTATGCAGACAAAGTAGTGGTAATAATATTATGAACAATACGATGCGTTTTAATGGGATGGACATGGCAACAACAACAGCAGCAGCAGCGGCAGCAGCAGTAGAGCAAGTATTTATAAAAGAGCCCCATAGAGATGGCAAATTTTTTTACGCGGTTGGTTGGAGAGTTAAAGAAGTAACGAGCTTTATTTTTCTTTTATTTTTGCTGAAAAGCAGCAAAAAAAGAGAAGACAAAAGTACTACATATATGCATATGCATATATATATACCTGTACGTACTCACTTCACCTCTTTCATGTAATTTCTGAAGAGGAAGAAGAAAAAGTATGTAGGGAAGGGAAGAGCAGCAGCATCAGCAGCAGCATCAACAGAGAGCATAGGGAAAAGGAATAATTGGCAACTCCTCTCTGTCGGATAATTAGGTTCGCAACACCTGTTATTACCACACTGTTGGCCACTGACGAAAGGGCTTGTTAAAGTGAATAATCTTTCTACCTCCATCACATCATCACACCAAAAGCGTCAAGTCAGGCGAAAAGAAGTACGCATATGTTGCTAATAAAAAATGTGGCTGCAAGAAAAATGAAAAATGCTAAAAGTTTTGGTTGGTGGTGGGGACGGTAGTAGTAGTAGTAGTTTTTATTGTAAAATTTTATTATGAACGGTCGGAAGGAGAAGAGAGAGAGAGAGAGAGAGGTGCCTTGCACTTAAAAGCTGTAGTAATAATATTGGCTGCATTACCAATTTTTTTCCTCATGAGATGATAAATATGAGCAAAATTTCCAAAAATGAAAAGAAACAAAAATTGCATCGAGTGCACTTGTTTCTCTCTCTCTCTCTCTCTCTCTTCCCTGTACTTGGTACTGGTGTTGTAGTAAAATAGAAAATGTAGTTTTGCAAAAGGTAATTTGTGATTATAGTAATTCTACTTACCCCCACCTCGATCAACCATCCAGTTTTGTTACCTTCATGTCTGCTGCTTATGGCTAATCTGGTCTGATGTTGTTGGAGCAGAGCGAAGAGGAATCCTTTTTTTATTTTTTTGCAGTTTCACAGTGCCCCATACTTTGGGTTTGGATGATTGAACAACGCAATTGCATATAGCTAAAGATGATGCATATACATAATATGTAGATAGGTGCATAGGTATACATTACAATGTTTTTGACCGCACATTATTATACTAGATGATAGTGCTAACAAGTGATGGCTGCCGTGACAGCTATGATGGTAGAGGCTACAAAAATGATGATGATGAAAATAATAATAATAATAATAACAATGGTTTGTTGCTGTTATTCTTGTTATTATTATTAATGTCAAAATTGAGTTGCAAGCATGTAAAAAAACGCTTAACTGGCATAAAACTACAAATATATATTTTATATATACGTTTTTATGTATTTTGACAACACAGTTTAAAGGGGCTCAAACTTGGTTGGCATCTTTCTCTGTGTAATAATAATCATCATCATCATCGTAATATTAATCACAAGTAGCGAGAGAATCACCACCTTTCCGTCCGAGTTGGTGGTCGTCGTGGTGTGGTGAGGTTCACCTCTCATCTTCTTGTTTGCATGCTAATTTTTTGCAGCAAGCATGCATCATGATGATTATCATCATCACCTCACCATCATCATAACTATCATCTTCATGAGCTTACCTGTGCAGGCAATACAGGTAGGTAGTAGGTAGATAGATAGATGCACCGCGTATGTGTTTTCTCTCAAGTCAGTACACCAGAAGAGGTGCATATTGTAGGTACTAAACGACAGGGTTTTGCCTGCCTACTTGCTTCGTTGCCTGCATGCATGCACACATACTATTTATCGTGTCGTTAATCACCATGACATGTCGACGAAAGTGTTTGAGAACAGTTTTGCAAAAAAGCTAATAACCATAATATACTCACAGCAAGCAAGCGTATATATGTACATATATCCATTTGTCTTTTAATTTTTTCACCTTGTCTATTTATCATCTTTTCACGCAAATGCATAATAAAAAATAACAAAAAGAAAACACGTCAAGAGTTTTACAAAAACATTTTAGTAACAATGGTGGTCATACACTTTTTATACAACTTGATTCCTCTTCTCTCGCTCAAGTTATTATTATGTTAATTTTTCTTGCCAAGCTGATTTGCCCGTTGATCACTTGTTTACAAGGGGATGTCGTTGAAATTAAAAGTGTTTCAGCAGGCACAGAAGAACAGTACTGAAATTTTTATTTTGCCATTTTCATCCAGCAGATATTTCATAATTAGTAGTGAGTCCATTTATTTTGCCCATTTTACTTTGTCAAGAAATGGAATGTATGTATATGTGTAGGTTTGTCGCAGATGTTCAAAAAAAGGTTGATGCTGAGGATTATGATGATGATGATGACGGGATGCTTAGTGATATAATATATGCCTCTATACATTTAGTAGTGGTAATAATAATAGTATCATGTGTACACGATAAATTGTTTATTGTTGTATGGAATACCTTTTTAAGCGAATCAACAGGAGTGAGTGAGTGAGTGAGAGTGTATAATGTGAAAAGGGTTTTTAGATTAGAAACGTTAATCATTTCCAAGTGGGTAATAACACGACCAAAAAAAGAGATGTGGCATACAGGTGCTAAGAGGGATTTATCAAGTTTGCTTGCACTACAATAACCGTGTAAAATAATCTATTTGATTTTCACCACTTTTATGACGAGCATCATGAATAGTGGAGATGGTGGTGGTGGTGGTGGTGAGCAGACAGACGTGCATGGGATTGATGCCGATACTGTTTTCCGCTGTTGTAAAAGTGTGTGGTTTCAAACTACAAACAGAGAAAATTAAATGAGCACTTTTCCATTTAGTACATGTGTAGCTATTTACTTGTTGATTGAGCCTCTCTCTCTCTCTCTCTAAAATATACACACAAATGTTTTTGCTCATTGTAATAATAATAATAATAATTTTTTTAAAAATACATTTTCAATAGCAACGGCTTTTAGAATATTTGGGATATATTTCACAAGAGACTCATCTTATTCCTCCACGCATTATTACATACGTTACTACTTGGATGAGATGAGATCAGAATTCCGCCACCTATTCTGGAAAATCTCTGTGTTTGACTTGATGATGACGATGATGGCACTATTATTTTAAGCCTTTTTAAGGTGAAAACTGTGCTCACCGGGACTGATGTGTTTGCTTGGTGCCTACTCCACTTGGCGGAACTAACTTATTTGTGTTGGTTTTGTTTCAGTCATTCATATTGGCCAAGTTGTGGGAAATCTCATGAGACGTACAAGTAGTAGGCTTGTTCATTCTGGAAATTTTCAAACAATTTCACTCCACGCGCTTGCCTTCCTTTTGGCGTTCCCTTTGCTGCATTTGCTTGGGAATAAAGGAGAATTTCCACGGAAGTTTGAAAGTTTCTTTGAACATTCGAAAAGCACACACACACACCCACCCAGTAGACTGAATAAAATATACAAATGAAAAATAATTAAATCACACTGATGACGTCGCTAATAAGACTAGCTTGTTTGTTCCGAGATCGATGATGATGAGAAGCAGTGAAGGTGCTGCTGCTACACTCAAAAGATTACCAAGGGAGTTGCAAAATAGCAGACGTGCACATGCATACAACAATTTCGCAAGTTTATCTAAACTAACCTGAATGTATTATTATTATATTGGCATGCATGTGTGCATCAGGCAAAAGCTGCAACTCGTGAAAAATCAAAAGCGTGAACTGAAAATTGGCCAACCTCATCAGCATCATTAAGCCCTTTTGTTGTTCGGAAACAAAAAGTGAGACACTTTGAGACCTGCAATTTTCATCCGCTTTCTGCTTTCGAAGGACACAAAATAAGCATCCTTCTTGGCTTCTCGCTTCGCATGTAACAAGTAGCAGCACTCTATTGAACTGTTGTTGAAATACCCACACCATATAACACCAATACCTGTTCCACATATACATGCATACTACATGTTTTTGAAATTGTTCAAAGCAATCATAAACTATTTAAGAGCAGATATTAAAGTGGTGGAAATGATGATGATGATGACGACGACGACAACGATGATGATGTGGTGGTATTACTACCAAAGGCATTAAAAAATCCATATAACTTGACAAGATTTTCACTAAAACGCGAGTCATAACAGCTCGCCTTTCTTCTTCTCTCGTCTTTTCTAGTGCGTGGGTAAACAAAGAGGGATTATAGTAATAAAAACACTTGATGGCCATACAAAATTAACCAAGGAATAAGCATCTCTAACTCCATACTTGAGTTGGTTTTATATAACCAACGAAAAGCAAATAAATATTATGTATCCACGCTGCTGCTGCTGCTGCTGCTGTCAGACAAATGCGTTCCCTTCATTTTTGTATACACGCTGCTGTGTGTGCCTATCTCACTGGGAAAGGTTCTCTAATCTACCTTGGAAATAGTTTTTTTTATGCGTGTGTTTGTTTACCCATTACGCAAAAGTACAAAATGTGACATGGAATGGAATTATAAATGCTTTTATGACTTTACACAGCATCTCTTTTACCACCTCAGCCGCTCCGAAAAAAAAATTTGTTTATTACACTATCGCTTTCACATTTGAGATTGCAAATATGTGTAAGCGCGACTTGAGAAAAGTAATTAGTAGTAGGCATTTTACCAGTAATTTGCTCCTTTTGTGAACAAAATTTGTACCAGGTGCCATCAACATACAAGTTATACACAACATAAATCAAGTTCAAGTTGCATTAATAATTCCATCACTTGGATCATTAAAAAAAATATTTTCAATTCAACTGATGACGAGGATGATGATTTTTGTCTGAAGGAGGAAGAGGAAATCAATGTGTGCTTTCAAAAACCGTTTGCATCTGCGTCTTCCTTTCTACACCACAAGTTCAATGTAATGTAATGTGGACTATCACACAGTTTCGTTCGTTCGTACACACTCCTGTTTACTTTCATCTCAAGATAAAGTACCCTCTTCTGTCATCATTATCATCGCCTCTTTCTCTGTCTGTCTCTTCGTTGTATAAATTGTGTTGGAATCCGTTCAGCAAGCCAATGCCACTAACAACACATCTGCTGAAGTCGTTTTTACCTTAACATGATGAACGGATTGTGTGACTTACAGCAACAACGAAACTTTACTCACAGAGAAGTTGGAGGGTAATTTTCCTACAAACTTTTTAATCCGTTTTACTACTAATGGCTAATGTGTGCTGGTGCTTTGTCATCGATTATAAAATGGCTAATTTCAGCTAAAAGTCTCCTGTCCATGCTTTTATCGCGGTAGCATCAAATTTACAAAGTTACATCTGTCATTATTATTATTATTATTGACCTTTTATTATTGATCCTGATTGTCGGTAGTAGTGACTGGAGGATAAGGACAGCAAGAGCGGTCACACGTTCCCAAGTTTTAAGAGCAGATTTACAAATTTCCTCGCATGACATAAAATAAAAACAAATCTGCTTCAGAAAAAAAGAACAGTAAGCATTAACAATAACAACGGCAGGTTCCCTTCTTGCAATTGAAGCAAAGAGCAATAAAGCACTCAATTTTTTTCCCTAATTTTATTACAATCGTCACTCTATATAGTAATAATGATAATAATAATACCTTTATTATGTTGCCAGCGTTTATTTAGTGGTTACCCACATAATGTTTTGACGCTTATTTTTTTAGCGCACGGCAAGCACAAAACCTAGCCAAGCCAAACCACCAAGTTTACCTGTAACATGCGGCTTCCCAACAACACTAGAGCATGCATATAACACCACGAGGAAAAGTTCAGAAATGAAGCGATTTGCTTTATTATGTCAAAATTGTGTCTTCTTTTGTGACGAAAGGCGTAAAATGTGTCCTAACCAGATGTCTACGCAATAAAATCACACAAGTGGCTAATTCTTTCTTCGTCTTCCTTATTATTATTATTACTGTTGTATGTATGTATGTGTCGGCTAGTTTCCTGTGTGTATTTAACTTTACTCACCTGAGAAAAAAAATATATATACCTATATTGTGGTAGTAAGTATGATGATGTGTGTGCAGTGTAAAACGTCTAATGGCATGGTAAATAATAATCATTTCACACTTGCATTCTAGTTTTACTTTTTTTCTATCTCTCTCTCTCAATCCATCAGCAGCAGCAGCAGCCAAGTCGAAACATAACAACAATTGAGCTGCTCCTCAGTTAGTAAGTAGTAGTCACCGCCACAGCACAGGATTCATGAGCAAAAGTAAATTATATGCGAGTATTACAGGGATTTTCATGTTTTTGTGGTCACACGTCGAAATACGGGCAGCATCATAATATCAACTCTTGTCTTTATGCACCACCTTCCACATGTCACACATGTACATACTATAAATGCTAATACTACTTCTACTACTCTTGTTCTCTCATCCATCCAAAATATTTGGCGATGGATCAACAAATTTCTCTAGTTTGCTCTGCGTAATATTTTAAAAGCGCATCACGTTGATGATCATGATGATGATCAATGATGACAATGTGAGTGCGGCGACAAGTGGGAGACAGTTCATCTTTTCGGTATTATTATTATTACCTATGATGAACTTGATAATTCCTTCTAAATCTTTCAATCAGTTGCACCGGCACGCTCCCGACATGGTAAGCCATAAATCCAGGTGCCATTACAGCTCAAAGCTTGTAAACTTCTCTCTCTCTCCGCATCGCGCTACTATTGTTCAACCGTATGATTTCTAGTGATCATCATCATCATCATATTTTCGTATTTGCTTTCAACTCTGTTTTCGGACAGACTGTGTGATGATGGCTGTGTGGTGTTGTTGGAACAAAGTTTGCTGCTCAACCACCGCCATCGCAACATTTTTGCTATTGAACCGTATTGTCTGTGTAATGGACTGAATGTATGCTTTCTTGGTGTTGAAGTACATTGTTGTTTGTTGTTCGCCAACACAAAAGACAGGGCACTGCAATGTACTACAGCAAAGCATATAATATGGAGCATCATCATCATCATCGTAGCTTTGTTTTCTTTCTTTTGTGATTCCGATGATGACGATGATGATAATGGCAGTGGTCAAATAAAAAGCAAGGCTTAAGATAGACGAACAGACAGCGGAAGCTAAATAAAGAAACTGCAGGAGCAGAGTCCTTGAATGTAACGTTACAAGCAACAGGCTGGTTGTCGCCAAGCTTCTTTTCTCCCCTGCACTTTTGTTCAACTTTCACGAGTCTGATTTGAAATTAGGACGCGCGTGTGGCAACAGTGACAAATGTAGTAGTAATAATAATATAGAACTGGAAAAAAGAAAGAAAGAAATATAAACTATATAATTATCCAGGGAAAAAGGGAATGATGGAAGAAAGTCATTAGTTTCCCCATGAAACTGTTACTACCTCCAATTTATAGAGAAAAAGTGGGCTAGTTCGGAGCACAGATTATTTCTTTCGTTTTGAGTTGTGTGCGAAAAAGATTATATAGAACTGTGCGCAGAGTTTGAGAGCTTTATTGTTTCCAATAGATCTCAAAAAAAAAGAGCATGTTCAATATGCGTATGCTTGGATGACTATAATTTATTAAAAATGTTCTTGCTCTGTGTACCAATCTACTACGTTCTTTTTTTTGGCAGGGAGTAAAATAAAAATAAAATTGTAGAATAATAGTGGTCTTTTTGATACTTCAATAATGATGACGGTACTACAGAATACATGTATATATTCTCATTTCCGCTCTCTTCGCTTGTCGTGGGGAATAAACGTAGAATATTTGGAAGTAGACGAGGAAGCTGGAGAATAAAGAGGAAGAATGTTTTCTCTTTGATGTGCACACGTACTTTGTAGTATTAGGCAAGTAGTGAAAAGCCAAATCTTTTCATCATTAGAAAGATCAGTCATGCCGGAGTTACCACTGCCACCACCACGGCCGTCGTCTGATTTGTTAGTCAGATGATGATGAAACAAAATTGGAAATGAAAACTGGCTTGGCTGTCTGTGCAAAATAATTTACAATCTGGTGGCATGGTAGTGGTGGTGGTGGTGGTGGTAGTAGCACAAGAGACTCTTTCTTCTGCCAATTAGCTTTGCAACTGACAGTGGAGGGGAGCTAGAGAACTGCTGAATGCTTTTGTAATGTAATTTTGTAAGAGGATGATAATGCGATGACGGTGTGTCTATAGGCAGTAGTCATATACTTGTACTCGGATTCATTTCAACTTCTCAACCTCAACTCATCATACACTGATGATGACGATGATGAGAATGATGATGAGAATGATGGCTTTATCCTTTCATGTTTTGAGGCTCTGTATATTGTTATAAAATGTGGAGCTTCCAGCACAAAGAGTAACTACCGTTTCCGTTGGTGATGATGTGGTGTACCTATTATTTATTCATTCTAGTCAGATTGCTAATTTGCAATAAATGTGTAATAGCAAGTGGTGGTGGTGATGCTCATTGCATAGGAAAATGGAATAACAAGAGATGAAAGTGGGATGGGATAAAGGGAACAAATATATATATTTTTTAATCTTGTTGACAACATGCTAAATTAACCATATCTGTATTTTTTGTACTATTTTCAGATTCCTCCCAAGCTTCCCGAACTGGTGGTTGTTTTAGTGGAAACTCAACTGTTGAGACGCCTTCGGGTAGTCGAAAGATGGAGGAAATCCAGCCAGGTGACAAGGTTCTCACAATAGACTCTGACGGAAAGGAAGTTTACAGCGACGTGCTCATGTTCCTCGATCGGAACACAACCGAGGTGCGAGAGTTTTTTGAGCTGACTACTGAATCGGGAACAAAGCTTACCCTCACACCATCCCACTTGCTGTACTCCATTCAGCCGGAAGGGGTAACACCAGATGACGAGTTTCTTCTCAACAAGAATCGGTACCTGAAGCCTGACGACGTCTCCAGCTACTTTCTTGACCAGGCGGAAATCACTTTTGCCAAGTTTGTGGCAATTGGGGACTGGGTGCTGGTAAAACAAAATGTCACTGGCGGCAGAACAACAGGGCACATCAGCGGACATCCGGACAATTCCTATATGAAGTACTCTGTAGAAAAAGTCATTGGAGTCGAGGCAAAAATTGAAACTGGCGTGTATGCCCCTCTCACATCCACCGGTAATGTGGTGGTTGACGGTGTGCTCACCTCCTGCTACGCTCTTATTCAGGATCAAACACTGGCACACGTTGCCTTTGCTCCGATTCGACTTGCTCATAACTTCCGCCAGTCTATTAGCTATTTGTGGAGACAGTTTAGCCGTTTCATTTCCTTCTCACAAGACCACCCTGCCAAAACCTACGCAAACAACGCTTCCTCCCTGGACAACCATCTCTCTCCCCAAAATAATGATGAGTTCAATACACCTGAAAAAACTTTATCATCAAACCAAATTACATCCTCCTCGTCAGCGTGGAACTCTCGATCAAGCAGTAGTAGTAGTAGTAGTAGTAGTCATGAAGAACAGGGCATTCACTGGTACGCATCTTTCCTCTACTCCGCTACCAGACACTTGCTGCCTGCCTCGCTTCTCTACGATTAAAAAGTAGAGCACAACTGCAGCATCTACTAAATAAAGTTTCTTCAAACAAAACAAAAAAGAGAAAGAATCAGAAAAGTAGCAAAGGAAAAAAAGAACACAAACAATACACTGATTTTTTTGATGGTAACTTTTTTAGCAGCTTTACTTGTCATTTTGAAAATGCTTTAAGATTTAACAATTCTTCAACTACAAAAACAACAACTACTACTGTTACTACTCGAGATGCTTCCTTGAGCTTGACAGAGAAAGTTTTTTTTTGATTTGCTGGACTGAAGAAAACACATTACTGGTTTTTGATTTTGGTTTTTGGGAATAGTTATTGCTCCTTAATAAGAGGAATGGTACAATAATGATACCTTGACGCGGTCGTTCTTCTTTTTTTTTACTAAGCATTCCATTTCCTCATTCCAATTTTAAAATCGCGAAAGCTTTACACACACCGTCGTTTAGAAAAATATACAATTTTTTATTGTGCAAAAAAATGAGTATTACTATATGTTTGTCCCAATGGACAAAATTTGGATGACGACGACCATTAGCAAGAAAAACATGTAATCCTGACAGTACCAGTGTTTTTAACTAGCCGCATTTGTAAGTGAAATGTAAGCGTAATTTATTTTTATTTGAGGTTTTAAAAACATGTTTTAATTTAGCGGCTAATGGTTTTACGTAGCAACAGAGTGCCAACAGTTTTGTCTTCTATTATTGTGTATAAATAATAATTAGTTTTAGCAAAGTTTTAAAAAAATGTAACTTTAGTGTTCCTGATTATTGTGGTTAAGATAGGTTTATTATTATTAAGATAAGTATTATAGTATATCCGCCCACGCATGCATACCGTACCCCCATAATGCATACATTGCATCTACAACAAAATGTTTTTAGATTTTTAAAATAAAAAAAGTATTACTTCCAATATCAACGTGTAAATATGTATAGTTTGTAAGGACAGGAATTTAGGCTTGAAAATTGGTTTTGGAAAGCCAAATATAATTATTATTGTTAATTTGTAAATTTGTTTAGTTTTGTATATACGGCTATAAAAATGAAAAAAAAAACTTAGAAAAAATATTTTTTAAAAATTGATGTACTTACTGTGTAGATTTCCCTGTACAACATGTTGTTTTATAATTTTTAATAATCCTATAGAAATTTTTTAAAAACCTATTAAGGCAGACATAGTATATTACGAGTACACATTAGGCTACTCTTGAAGAATGAATTGGAAATTAGACCAGACGGATAGGTATATCAACAATTTTTTTAAAGAGTTAAAAAATTTCTTTTCCTGTCTGTTTTCCAAAGACCCGTAAAAAGTATTTTTAGTGTAATGCCATCATCATCATCAACTGACTTATTTTAAACATTATATAAGAATAGAATTGTATAAATATGAATATAAGTAGTTGCAGTAAACGTGAGAGTTTTAATGTTAAATATAAAGAAAGTAAATATTTAATGGTGAAGAGGGAAAAGACGAGGGAAGATGGATGTTGCGCTTCCGTTTCTAGAGCAAGCGGCTTACACATGTAGAGACTGGCAGCAAATTTGTGAAAATGATAGTTTGCTTCTCTTTCAACTCTCGCAGCGTGCAGAGTTTTTGCAAAGATGAGGCCATCTTGAAAATTAATAATCTTGTTATTGTTTTTAAACTAATTGTAAGTATTTGAACATAGTAGTTGTAGTGATAGCTATACCATGAGTAATAATAGGCAGTAAGACTAATTTTTAGCTACAAACAAGTACTGTACTTTAATATGTATTTTAAATTGATGATAGAAATTGGAAACATGATCGTCTTCATGTATTTCAATGTCTGCATCATCAGCAATATATTATTATTATTATTATTATTATGATAATTACGGCAATGTTATAAAAATATAAAAATACATACTTGCGTACATACTAATAAAGTATCTGAATAAAAAAAAGTTTAAAATAAAATTTGAGTTATTTATTGCTCATTTTCACGAGTATTTCTCGAGCGCATTCAGTGTTCATATTAAAAGGCATTCTACTACATACATAATATGACTCATCATCATCATAAAATGACAGTGCAGTGCACTGTGAGTGCGCCATTGTCTGTCAACGGGTCTACGACCTCCAACAACTGATTGAATTAGACGGGAACAAACTTTTTTCATTCCCAAAATGTAGTGTATGCACATATCTGAAAGAAAAAACTTTAATGTTTTTATTATTACCCGTATAAAGCATTCGAATTTGAAAACATTTGTGAAATGATAACTGAAAAAGGACTAACAGCGTCCAGAAATATTGAAGTTACCCCCGATAATAAAGCTGTAAAGCAAAAATGTAGTACACTCGCAATTCCTACTACTTCATCTCAAATCAGAACGTAATAATATTCTGTGAAACATGAATAAAATAGGAGAGACAGGAAGATGATATTTAATATACTACCACGTAAACTTACAATTTATGCATCTAGCTCTAGCAAGTAAGGATGAATGTATCTTATTTATATAATATATTATGTATGTACGTATATATATATGTATATATATATCATTCAACATTTTTTTCTACGTTATGAAAACATCATTACAATAATATTATCGAGTTATTGGTTTTCTAGTGTAGCACACGTGTTGGGGTTGTTGCTACTTGCTACCTTGTTTGCATACAACCGTTACTCCATTTCCGTTGCAAAAGGGAAAAGAGCAAATGAGATTAAGAAACTTCTTCTTACTTCAAAATATTACATTTCCCGTCATTTTCTTTGCTTTCTCTGTTTGCCAACAACGTTTGCATGCAGCATGCAAAAAACTGGAGAAAATTAAAACGAACTGGAGTAATTGCATTCGAAAACACGGCTGAGGAAAACAAATTTTTTTTATATAACAGCAGGAACGAGTGTTTGCTGGAAACTTGACGTAACTGTAGCAAGCAAAAGCACGGTTGTGCTTCTGTTACAAATAGAAACAAAATGATAACCATTTTAATTAGAGTGAGGAAGGTGTGTCCCTGACATGCTAATTTTAATTTCGTTTTAAGGTAAACGAGCATCTCATAAAAATTTAATATTGAGTCGTCATATATCGTCTACTATCTCTGATTATGCGCATATAAATTTTTGGTATATACATTTCACACTTTTCATCCTGTTGTATTCATAAACGAAGCATTCAAGTCTGTTGCCGTTGGCAAGCAACCTCTTCTTGTTCAGAAAGCATTATTATTAGATTCCATGTTATTATGTGACATAGTTACATTGCAATTACGTCACAAGAGCAACGCGGAAACAAGGTGGTTGCGGGTAGTGTTTCTTGTTTCGTGGCTATTTCCATTCGCTGAAACCAATTTAACTAATTATTATTAACAACGAACATTCTATTCTACAGACGGCTACTATTCAATTTTCTACAGAATAGCATGCTCATGCGACGGGTGTTTTTGACCAATGACAAGAATTCCTAAGCAGATTTTGAAAATTTGTACGTTTTTGGAAAATATAAACAAAAACTGCAAAAAATTCATTTGAATGATGTGCAGCGTGTTATAATTAATCTTAGTTCCCTATGTCACATTTTTAAAAAGTTTGCTTGTTTTTTTATTGTGAAGGGTTTCTTGAGGGAGGAATAGTATTATCAAATGTGTGCACAACAAAAACAGGCTGAATACCTGTTGGAACACTCGCTGCTGCTATATTCATGTACATGAATGCTCTAAATTAATTACGTTGAAAATGAGGTTTTCAAGCTTTTAATTTTTAGCATGCTTAGATGAAAGGAGAAACGACAAGTTTCTAAGAATTTTGAAGCCGTTGTTGTGTATACTACTATTTTGTACAAGATGCTATTGCCATGCATTGAGAGGCTGATGTCAAGTTGTTGTTATAAAACGGTGCTCCGAACCACATGTTTTGACCGTCAACAACATCATCATCATTGCAAACCGCCACTGTGCACAGAGTTTACAACTTTTCTTCTGGAAATTGCTTAATTTTACTAACCGAAATGACTTTTACTCAAACTACAATACCTTAAGCATTCTTGATTCCTGTCCATGTGTTTGTTAGGTTTCCACTGCTGGCTGTAGTCGGAAAAGTCGGAAAAGAAAGGAAAATATTCCAGTTATATAATATGCACGATAATAACAATAGTAGTCTTCCTAATAAGATGATATTTGAAACTTGACAAATTTTGATTGGGCGAACAAAAATAATGGGATGATGGGTTTATCTGTCCGTTCGAAAAAGCTAAGTGCCTGTCCAATAATAACTCAAGTTCGAACCCACAAATTTGAACAGCTTTTGGTTGAAGTTGAGTTTGGAAAACAAAAATACGCCAGGCCCCGCTTTTGACAAATGAAAAGAAATTCTAAACACTTGAATCCCATTCAAACAAATCTTTAGCTTTCAGCGGCATTTCTCAACGAAACTTGTGGCATCTGTTTTGCTAATTTTATAATTTCTAGTGACTGAACTTTTGCTGTGCTGCTTGTACAGAGATTGGTAACGGTAAAAAAATTGTACATGGGGGCAATCTTTCTGCAGCACATTTATAAGCGGAGGTAGAATAAAAAAGATATTCCGTAAAAAAAACAATATTTAGTTACATCTTCACGTATCCCATATCCCACTTGCAATTCTTGAAATGACATTGGAGAGTGTGCCCAATTCTAATTCCGCCAATGCTTGCAGCATAATTTTCAATCTCAGCAAACCTTCTTAAGTACGCGTGTACATATGCATGTTATGCAGGACCATGGAATTATCTGTAAAGAAGCAAAATGCATCATCAGGTCTGCGAGAAGTTTCGTAATTTAAATCTACCCTTTAGGTTATTTTGATATTAATGAGAATTGGAATTCGATATGAAATGGGGTTGAGAGAAATGAAGACACAAAAATATTACGATGATGATGATGATGGTATCAAGGCCATTACACTTTTGCGACTTTAAAGCAAAATGCATCATCAGGTCTGCGAGAAGTTTCGTAATTCAAATCTACCCTTTAGGTTACTTTGATATTAATGAGAATTGGAATTCGATATGAAATGGGGTTGAGAGAAATGAAGACACAAAAATATTACGATGATGATGATGATGGTATCAAGGCCATTACACTTTTGCGACTTTAGTATACATCCTATTATGTCCGTGCTAAAGTTGCAGTCCGTTTTCAAATAGGTTGAAAGGCATCCCATGTTTTTGTGACGACAAAAAAAAGGAGCCTACAATTTGAAAACTTTTGTCCGCGTACACTTTCGCACAGTTTGCGTGGTTCGCAGAAATAACTACAGAAGCATACATACATACATACATACACCTTATTATTTTACACGAAAAGAAGCTTTGCTAGAAAAACCAAGAAGAAGAAATGCTAAGGTTTTTATTGGCAGTGTATAAAAATTTACCATTTTTTATACACTGCCAATAAGAACAAAATGCCATGTTATATTATTAAATACGCTCTGCATGCGTGTAGCCTAAAACTTTCCAGAATTATTATACAGTCTGCACCATCATAAAGCATGTTTAATTTCCAGTTGGGAATATTACTACCTCCTTCATCCAACTTTGCCAACTATATGCATACACATTTTTTTTGTCTTTTCTTCAAAAAAGAAAGGAAAGTTTAATCTGGTCTCAGCTCACCCCAAAACCGCATAGCTAAAAACGAAGAAGCTGCCTACTACCACAAATTATTATATTGAGAGTTGATCATCATCCGAGAGCAGCGAAAAAGAGTTTATCAAGTCTTTCCTTAGTGCGTGCTCCTTAAGAGGAAAGAACAAGTAGTCGAAACTTGGAGTTAAGCAAACAGCAGAATGAGAAGCAACTTTCTCCTCTTTACCTCGACACACTCATCCTTTCTCTCACTCTCTCTCTCTCTCTCACACAAACACAAAGGTAGTCAGTGTCTCTCATCATCAAACGCCACGGAGGCAATAGCAGCATCACAGCTCGTCACGTTTGAGCATATGCATTAGTCCAAAACTTTGGTCTCCAGCCTGTGTGCTTATGAAAAATGCATCTCTTTTCGTCTCGTTCTTTTGGCCAAAAAAATGTACAAGAAAAAAGCAGATAAAGCAAGTACAAGGCGTGGAACGATTCACTACACAATTTTCCACTGGACTGGTAATAGCAGTAGTCGTAGCAGTAGTAGTAGTAGTAGCAGCAGCAGCAGCAGCAGCTAGCTTTGCGCCATGTTATTTTGTTGTTCTATACAAAATGACGATGATGACGGTGGCCACCGTTTCTTGTTCATTTTCTACTTTGCAAACATTCATCTGTACATCTATATATCTACACACATATATATGCAGACTACGCAAAGATGACTTGCTGAACGCACACAGAGCCACAGAGAGAAGCACCAGCAGCAGCAGCGAAAGCCATATCAAAATCTATCCCGTCGAGTTTCATGAGCAGCTATTCTGCTGGAGCCTTCGTGGGTAACGTTTCTCTGTCGCGCGAGCTCTCTCTTTCTCTCTGCCTCCGTTTTCCTGGTTTCTCCATCTATATACCTCTCTCTCCATTCAAGTAAACATTTTTCTCTTGAAGCAACAAACAAAGAAGAAAAACGGAGATTGATACAGACGCTCTCCATCTGTTTACATTACCTGTTATTTTTGTTACACACAGTTTTTCTGTGAAAATTCTTCAAGCCATTTCCACAGGATACTAATACTGCAGCGAGGAGGAAAAAGAGTCGACCAAAATCTGTTTGGTTTGCAAACAGATTTTTTTTGCTGCCACTGTATCCTAGAAGCAGTTTTAAGAGGTAAGACAAAGCAAAAATATATATATTTCCCCCTTTTTTCCGGTTCATAAAATTAATTTTAGGGTTTTGTAACGTTTAACGTTGAAATCATCATTATTTAGTATATTTTACATTGTTTGGTTTCCTACAAGCAGTGGGTAGCATTTTCACTTTTGAATGATAAAAATGCACTCTGTTCTTTTCTTCTTCTTTTTTTTTAGAAAGGAGTAGCTTTTTGGTGGTATTATTGGTTTGTGTGCGTGTGTGGAATTGAGTTCTAAATTAGTTTTTTTTTATTTCCCCAGAGAGTTTTGATTATCAGTGGTCAGCACAAAATGAAGCAAATGACTTATATGACTAACGAGCATTTTATACTTTCACTTTCCTGTCAAAATTTTGCTGAAAAAAAAAATTATAAAACTCCCAAGTGATCATCTAAGGGGGAAAAATACATGGTTTCTTTCACGGCTGGGGAGAATCACACACAGGCTTTTAACTAACAATAGAAAATTGCCTCTTTGCACAAACCAGACCACAATTCTTTTTTTTAGAACGCATTTCATGTGGGATTCATATTTACTTGCTGTGCGCTGCCATGTCTGTTCCCCGTTCTGTAGAATGGGGTCAGTCAGTATTATTAGAGAAGAGCTTTGACTTATTATTAAGGAATGTCTTCTTTTTTCTGTACGTTTTGCTCATTAAAAAAATCACTGCCATGTACGTACATAGTTTTTGTTAGTCGGACAAGTAATTGGAGCGTTGCACTGCTTGCTAGATATTATTGCAAGTAGCAGTACTGTTTTTACTATCAATTTTTTTTTTAGATTTCCGAGAACTTGCTCCTTTAATGCGGGTAGTTGTTGTAAAATTTGCATCTACTACTATACCTGCCGAGTTGTTGACGAAAGTTGGTTTAGTCTGTACTGGCATGTCCTTAGGCGGTCATCATCATATTTTTTGCGGGTTTGCGGTTTTAAGTTAATTACGATACGACAAGTTTACGGTGTACAAAGCGGACATGTTGTCATGTTGTGTCGTGTGTGGCATGCATGACTGCATGTGACGTGTGGAGAGACCTTCACCTGAAAAAATACTGCATCTTGTTGATAGTCAAGTCAACATGTGGCTGCATAATGTTAGTTTTCATGTTGCCCCGAAAAACAAAAGTGCCTGTCGTAACTCATTGCATCATCATACGGCATGTTAATCTGGAAACCAGACGGGTTGGCTAAAAAAAAGTCAAGTAATGTGGTGTTGTTACCTGACAGGCAATTGGTTCTATTGAAACAACATTTGCATTTATTATTCTTATTACACAATTTATACGTAGTTTGTGCTTTCCACTCATACGCCACTATTTATAACCCGTGTCATTCCTGATGTTTTTGTTACGGTAAGAAATTCCTGTAACTTTCACTCCCGTACATTTTTGTTTGGATAAAGGGATTTTAATTACAATTCAATGTTGAAATCGCACAAGCTTCCAATAAATTTTGACAGTGGGGCAATAGACCGTCTGCGCTCTGTGGGAACTTCACTACTGTGCAGTTACATCTAGTCATGTGTAAAACGAAAGGACCATTTTGACACTTGTTTCAACTTGCTTACCTGTTCTACTTCTTTCCTCATATTCTACAAAACCCCCGTTTCCTGGAATTGTTTATATAGAAGTTGTTCCTGAGAAATCCCCACTAATCACACTTTTCCCTGTTTTCAGTCTTGAGCATGGGTGTAAATGCTTTTTAGCTTTCAAGCTAAAAATGCCTGATAAAATACTTTTAACAAATTCAAGAGTACATACATCGACGCAATGAACTTTTGTAAAAAAAACAAGCGCTATGAAACCCCATATTATAATTAAGATGAAAAATAAAATGGTGACAAAAAAGCTGCAAACTATTTTTAACGGTGACCCAACAACAATGCCGCGCTGACATTCGGCAGCATCAGGCTGGCTGTAGCTTTTGATCAAGCACAACGACCTAAGAAGGCGAAAAGATGATAATGATCACATGTCCTAATACAACAACAATTCAGTAATAATAATAATATGTCGTCGTTCTGTGCATACAGACGGCTCTACAGGGGGATTATATCGTAATTGAATTTCTTTCAGTAGTAGCAGCTCCCCTCTAGCAACACTAGGTAATAATCAAAGTACCTAACTTTACTTGGCAGGCAATGTCTCTCTCTCTCTCTCTCTCTCTCTCTCTCTCTAGCTTCTTGATGCAAAGGACTGATTATACGTGACATTTGATAGATAATTAAATTTTCATAATCTATTTATCGATTTACGTTTGGGATGATAAATTATAACAAGCAGAGTACAGGAGAACGTGCTAATATGCAACTCTCACACGACCGCATAAAGGATTGACTATAAATTAATTGCCAAGTGTGCAGTGAGGACGACGAAAAGTAAATAAAACTTTGTTTCCTCTCATTTTGCAACAAAAAAGGACAAATTAATCAGCAAGATCCTTTTTTAATCTCACCTCTATACATCACCCACTAAACATATACTATTAGTCAGTGAAATGCTGAAAAGAAATACGTATTATATTGGATTTTGGATTAAATCTTATCTTCACAAAGTTTTTTTTTGCCTCACACACCGTCTCCCCGAGTAGAGTAACGTGACAGATACAATGGCAAAATGAGAAACACAAGTTAAGTCTTGTCGCGGAAGTAAAAGTAAACAGCAACGTAGTACGTTTGTATAACAAAGGTATAGTTATCATTTGTGTGATGATAATGCTTGTGTGTGTGTGTGTGTGCCTTATTATTACACGGAATTTTCGTAATTGGGAAAAAAAGAAGACGTCTACACTATTATTGCTTAGGTATATACGTTCGTAGTTAGTTTCACAACAGTGCGAATGTAGTAGTAGCCAAGCCAGAAATGGCGAATTGTCGTTGATAATGACAGGATTTGAGAGAAAGTAGCTTAACAAGTTGAAAAAAAGAAGGAGAGAAGCAAAAAATAGAAGTAAAGTGAAAACTCGCAAAGGAAATCTTATAACTGGATAATTGATGAAAATGATAAAGAAACTATATAGATATATATAGATATATAAACATAGATATATGTATAAAAAAATACGTAGCTGTTCTGCTAATAAGCAGTTTTTTTTACTTTTCTTTTCCATATAAACTTGGTTGGATTATTAGAGCTTAGATCACAGAGATGGATCTATTATTTTACGTCACACAGGTATGTGCATACGCTGCCTTTCTGCTAGTAATTTCTGCTAGTATGTCTTGTTTAAACCAATTTGTCGTGTGGATGATATAAACAAGTACAGTCGCTATTTCGTAGTTAGTGTGTTTCCTCTTGTTGTTTTTGTTACTGCATTCATTAAGGAGATTCTGAGAAGAGAAATAGGCAGACGTTATTACTACAAGAAAATAGTACCTGTGTGTACAACAGGTATACAATTTAAGGATAATTTATAGTACAAAGAAGCGTGACATTTTCACAATTGGGGAAGCAGCGCACAACAACAGCGCTTTTAAAGCACTCAGCTCAGATAGCAAACGACGCTGCAAAAAAAAAGAAGACTCTTTCAAACAGTTTCCAAATTTGGAAGACAAACAAACAAACAAAACTGTTTGAATGAGCAGAGCTAGAAAGAATTGAGCAGAAAATCCTGCTGGAGTTTTGCTCGAGACAAATTGGAATTTTCGGTGAAGTGATTGTTTTTCCACGTATATATGTCCATGTCCATGCTGAGCTGGTTGAGGTTGAGATTTGGGTAAAAGCAGATTGATGGAAGGCGTACAAGTACTTTCTTTAACAGAATCGCAAGAATTCCTCTGGTTCCGCGTTTTCACATTTGACTTGCATTTGCATCCATCATCTGTCGTCTTGGCGGATGTGCTGTGTGTAATGGCAGGGGAAAAAGAGTGAAATGACCTACTAGTAATAATATTTACCACTGCGAATCTTCTTTTTTTTCACAAATCTCAAGAATCAGAGTCACAAGTCTATTATGATTTTCACAGTACAATTCACAATCTCCACAGAACTCTCTGACTCAAGTAAAAGCTTTTAACACTGAGATTATATAGCTAGAGCGTATCAATGCAGAAGATAGCCTGCAGGACATTCTTTTTTTTCACTTGTCTTGGTGCGTCATATGCTCCCTACTCAACACTATCAACGTGTTTGAAAAAAGGACATAAAAATATATTTATATCTCAGCTCCAACATCATCGATAAACTTCATCATCATCATCAACCCATTTTATTTTTTTCACTTTCTCAGCCATAAAGTAAAAATCAGGTTGATGCTGCTATACAATACGGTATTTCTTTCCTTTGAAAAATAAAAAATAAAACTCTCGCTAAGAAGCTTTCAAGGATATTATGGCGCTCAAGTTTGTGGAAAATTGTTGTGCTGGCTGTGCGTGGAAATGGAACAAGCAAGCTCAGATTAGTAGTTGCTCCATTTTATACTGGCGCTGCTGCTGCTAGAAATTCCCTTTATCTGTTTTTTTTTGAATGCAGACACTAATGCCAAAGAATGAAGCGTATCAATCAGAGTGTAAAGTAGAAAATGTGACTGGAGCAGTTTGCAGAGGAACGACAACAGAACTAGAATGATGACGATCATGATCACGATCATAATAAGCAGTCATCTTAGCAACGGATTTATTTTCTTTTTTCGCTTCTGGTTCAGCTCAAAAAAAATATAAGTGACACTGTAACGCTGAGAAGGTACATTAAGTAGAGCAAGTATTTTGGGGGAAACTGCATTATTTCGCATTTCGGCAGCAAGCATCCAGCTCAAAATTCGGTTCGGTTGCATCAAAATTTGTTTGTTTTTCGTACACGACAACGTCAAAAAACAATGGTGGTATGCTGTCCAAATAATAAAATAGCATTACCCAGCCTCCAGTCTGTGTACCTTGTATGATTGAGAGTGAAAGCTGCTTGGTATTCCTGCCGGTTTAAAAGTAGATGACTAAAGTAGTAGTACAAAAAGTAGTACATATATGGGCAGCTTGAGGTAGGCCTGTTTTCGTAGCTGCCAACAACAACAACGTTTTATGTAAAAGAAAGTTGTGATTTTTCCGTTCTTGATTCCACTGTTGCCTGCTGAGTTCCCCAAAACTATTCAGTCGTTCGACAGTTGACAAGTACAAAGAGAAGTAAATAAAATGTTTTTGCGACCAAACAGAAAGCAATGCTTTAAAGTTTAAAGAATATAAAAATGTATATTATGTACTGTGTACAAGTTTGAGTGAGATAATAACGAATAATATTTCCATTTTTTTGTGGAAATGGAATTGGTGCGTTATAATATTGTTTTAAAATGCTAATATTTGTTGCTCTGTATATATTTCATTTTTTTCCGTTCTGCTCATGACCTTCTCTGGTGCACATGAAGTAGGGATGTGTATATGTACATGTGCAACTCTGAGTAGATAAATTGCACCCATAAAACATTTTATATGATGAAATTGCTTTTTTGCTGAAAATAAATGTTTTGCAACGTTCTCGTGTTGCTGTTGCTGGGAAAGATATGCAATGATATTCTTTTTTTTCAATGCATGGTTGATTTTTATTTTTTTAAAAATAGAGTCGCAAAGATAGAAATAGGGTAACCAACTCAAAAACGCAATAATGATTTCGTGACATTGCCTTGGCATTAAAGTGCTTATCGTAAGCTTGCCATCTAGCACTTTACTTCAAATGGCATTTATTAAGTATTACAGTGGAATGAAAGGATAACCAGACAAGTGCTCTGGAGTTAAAGGACTGAATAAGTTATGTACGTTACTCTACTTTAACGTGTACACTTGCAAATATTCTTTCTAGTTTATAACTTGGTTTTATCAAACAAACAAAAAAAAACGAAAGACTTTCTTGTAGATAAGTTAGACGACTGTGGATAGCTAGGGTAGCTAGGATAGTGCACCGCTAAAAGTGGTGCACAAGTACCTTCAAGGTATCTCCTCTAAGGTTTGTAGATGCAAGTAAGTCGGGTCTCACAGTGCAGATCTGCTGCCTGATTAGACGAGGATAATAAGCTAGCAGATATTTAGGGTTCTCGTTTGATGCTCTCCATGATAATATGTAGCGTTTGATTTTTTTTATCTGAAAAGGTATTTTGAAAGCTATTCGGCTTTTTTCTAAACTTTTATAAAAAAAAGGGGCAATGCAATAATTGCCAATGTTCTGTCCTCCCTGTGCTACTTTTGCTCAAAGACATTTTTGAAGCACTCGTAACTCGTTTCCGCTCCCTACACCCCATACCTTTAAAGTTGACTGAAAGGCAAAAAGTCATAGAATTTATTCATGTCATGTTTTTAGCAGTAAATTTATTTATAGACACACGTTTTGATGATTTCTTCAACATTATTACAATTTTTGGAAATTGACTCAAGTGTTCACCAGTAGTTTGGCAGTAATTGTGCCTTAGAAATAAACAAATTCTATCACAAAAAATGCTTTTCCAATAAATCCAAGCATTCATACAGTACGCTTTTAACTGACGTTATGTTTTCCCATCAAAATCAGTGTATAAAAAAACCATTTCTTGTACTACCAGTGTATAATATTCTTGTCACAACTTAAATGAAAATTCGGTTCAAAATATGGTGGACTAGCGTTGAGTGTGACTTTTGCTGTAACTCATACCTTGTTTTACTCATGTGTATGATTATGAATGAACATTATTAGCTGAAACCAAGCAAGTACAAAGTCATGCTGAAAATAAAAAGGACAATTTGTGAACAGTCCCCTACACTCTCTCTCTGTGTTTTGAATGGTAATTTTCAGGCTTTCTCCGGAATAAATGCAAAAATATCTGCGTTTTGAGATATGCTCTGTGGTTGGGTTAATTATTCAATACAATAATAATATACCTAGCTTACAAAGCGTAGACTTACATTTCATGCTAATATCCTATTATTTATTCGCTAATACGTAATACTTTGTACATAGCATCTCTATTTTTGTACGCATGGTTGTGGCTTCAAATATGCAAGAAAAATTCCCAGAAACCATTAAAGCAGTCTTTCAATAGCTTCAAAGGGGTTTATGGCTAGTGAGCATTGCAATTTTTTTTGCTATTCAAAAAAATCGGTATGAACTGTGTAAGAGTGAAATATGTAATGCTAGCGTTCCAAAAAAGCGTATGTGTACATGCTTGCATCAAAATGCTTTTTAATGAATTGAACAGCTCTCTCTCTCTCTCTACCTTTGCCATACATGTGGGAATTAATATATTAGGCGTGTGTGTATCAACGATAAGAGAATTTTCTCACGGTTCCCCAAACGTTTACTTGTGCAGGCAGTCGTCAGTGAGAATCCTGAAAGGGAATAAAGTTTTCGCAGGAATAGCTGTGAATGCTGTATAATAGATCACTAACTGTGTTGTAGCCACTTGACTGATCCAATTTACCGATTTATTTGAAGTATAAATCTGAAATTGCTAATTTGCGTTATCCTTTGCCGGCTCAAGAAAATATATAATTACCTATGTAGGCACACATGTATATGCATATATGGTAGTTTGGTATGTTGTTGTCAACGAGAAAGTATATATTATCAATACGTACAGTACGTTTCAATGACTCTGGTCGAGCGAATGATACGGAGTGAAACAAGTTTACAAATTTCGCTGACGTGGTTGTGGTGACAGTGGCCCGGCTTTCATTATCTCCTTGCTTTCTTCCAGTGTCAGCGTTGGTGAAAGACTTTATTGAAGCAAACATGTTGTTTTCTTTGACTAGTAGGCTCACTTTGCTGGGGCACACTTGGTTTTTAGGTCAACTTTATTCTTTACACACACACACTTAAGTAGATGGACGGACAGATATACATATATACACCATGTATGTATGTATATCGCCAGCATCATCATCATTATTCCTCCGCCGACCCAACATGCAGTAAATGTGATTGCATCTTTACGTCCTCCTTTCGACTTCTTCACTCACTCAACAAGCTTTCTTTTTTTTTGTTGGCCCCTTCCGTTTTTAACAGTTTTAGTGAAGCTTATTAACTTTGAGCTGTCTCCAGAGAGTACTAATATGTTGATACAGATTTTGATGCTTGGACAATCATCATCAGCCAAGTTTCAACTTGCTGCTACTGCTGCTGCTTGTACACACCAACCACCACTACCACCACGCAGATAATAGGTTGCAGTTGTGCAGCGCAGTGTCGATATGCACAAGCGAGCGTAGTAAACGTCGTCAGCAAATTCCTTGTTACACTCTGACCATTTTACTTTGTCTTTTTCCCTCAATTTTTTGCGCTTTTGCCCAGCTAACGACAACAAGATCTCTCTCTATATATATATATATAATTTTTTTATCGGAGCCACATTCACAATTTACAAGTTCGTTCTACTTCCTAAA
>JAHZMT010003974.1:0-17093 GCA_027743785.1 Sinhomidia bicolor
GTCGTGCAAAAGATATTACGATTATGATGGGGTATATATATATAAGTTACACGAGAATAAAGAATGGATGACGTCTTTTACTACTACTACTACAACTACTACTATTATTACTACTAGCTGGGCTTTGGCTTGACTGGCTTCTTCTCTCTCTCTCTCTCCCTTCTACTAACCCAATTGTCGGAGGAGTCTATGTATTTTTTTTCCTTTGTGTACACTTTGGGATATTATATGCACAATAGAACACGCTTGCAAAATGTATGAGCAGCTTATTATGGAAATGGGTCCATCCACTCAACTCTCAGTTCAGTCAGTAGTAGTAGTAGTCGTCGACGAGCAGTTTTCGCTCTAATGGTGACTCAAAAATGGATGTTGACTTTGATGGTGATGATGATGATGATGATCACGTTGCTGAAAGGAGACGTGAGATGAGATGAAAAATAGGGATGAAATGAGAAAGATGGAGTAGTGCGAATTTGCATGAATAAGCACTTTGCACACATTATTAACTGCGCCTCCCTATAGACAAGTGAAACGAGATGATGATGATCATGATGAGAAGACGACCGATGGTGATAATGTTGATGACGGCTGAATAATAAGATGAAAATATATACTAATAACTGTATAGTGTCAGTTGATGAAGAAGCAAAGGCATGAGCAGCAGCAGCATGGTGTGTTTTGAAAGGATAATGGGACACTTGAAATGGATAGCACGCAAATAGATTGCCATTTTCGGAAGTTTTCAAGAAAATTGACGCCTTTGAATTTGTTAAATGTTGTTGATAGCACAAGACTTAATGTTTCATGCACGACACACAAAAGACAAGACAAAAAGTGCTGTTGTCAAAAAGGTACATTGTAGGAGGCCCATTGTTACTCATTTTATATATATAATAATAGTACCTAAAATGTAGGCGCCTACCTACTTTTATAAAAACTTTTTGAAAAATAAAACGTTCACAGCTTTTTTTGTTGTGGGAAACTGTCCAAGAAGGTCGGCCAAATTGCCATTTAAAAAACACTTCGACATATTTAGTAGGTACGAAACTTTAAGCAAAACACAGACAATGGGCTTTTGGCTTTGAATTTTTTTTATAAAAGATGTTTGTAATTGAGATAAGATTTGATACTGATATCACTATACTCATTACATAGAACAACAAGGAAACTCTCAGAGGAATTGCAGACATAAAAGGTAAATGAAAAACGTGAAGACGAATAAAGGCAAATGTCAATAAGCTCATTTTTGCACATTAAAAGACAGAATGCTTTCAAAAAGACATGTGGTGGTACTGGCTTGCTTACACTTGTGCCTAGATACTACTATACGACTACTAGGCCACAAAAACAAATAAAATCATGACTTTAGTCGAGGTCAAAGGTGTTGCTAAAAAGATTAGTTTGCATATATATTATTTATACTACTACTTACTATCAAAACGACAAGGAGTAAAAAAAGAGTCATTGTTCAACAGCAGCGTATACAAACATGGTTCAACTTCAAGTTATAAACAGAGGACAAGAGAAGTCTTTCATTTCATTCATTTATTGACTCACTCAACTGATAACAAAAAAAGTAAAGTATAAGCACTGTGTGTCCTTTCAGGTTTTGAACATTGTTATTATTATGTTTGTACTAAACATAATATCATCATCATCGTGACATAATGACATATGCGCTAAAACCCCATTGCACTGGCATCGACGATGATGATGATGATGAATCATCATACATTCGATAAGCGGTCGAGGTCAAAGGAAGTAAAGTAGTAACGTCTCCACTTGCAAGAGAAGAGGGGAATTGCAAAAGTTTAACTAAATATAACGAATCGTCCATTGTTACAACAAAAATTACTTGTTGCAAATTGCTAAAGTTTGGTTTTCCGTTGAGCAAAACCTAATTTTGTTCAAGTGCAGCAGTAAAAATGCCATTTTGATGTTAAAATATTGGTATTCAATGAACAAGTAAATAATCAGCATACAAAATGCATTATTATGCAAAGACATATTTATGAAAAGTATTCGGTTACGTAAAAAAAATCAGCAGAAATAATGAGTGAGCGTAATGACTTGTTTTTGGTACGACGACGTGGTATGATGGAGATGATGGGTAAAATAATATCCATGTTTTTTCTACGGATGGATAAGTTATGATGATGATGATGATGGCTCTACCATGCTTGCATGCATGTGTAGTACAAATTATTGTCAATGTTTAGAAGAAGACATATATAATAAGCACAAAGAAGTTATTTTATTCTTTAGACAAGTATTATTAGAGCGCAACAGTCTTTATCAAGAAGTAGTAGCTGTACACAAGACGTTACACAAAATAGCTAAACAACCGACCTACAACTTTATTTTGTCTTTTATGTACGTACTTAAGCCAAAATGAAATTTGTAATACTTTAATATCTTTTTTTTTGTGAGAATATGGAAAGTAGGCTGTTGTTTCGATTTTTTGGAAAAAAAGAAGAGCTATTTTCTCTTGTGGCAATTTCTCATTTTTTTTATCATCATATACACATTTTTCCTCTAAACTTTACTTTGGGAATTTGCCAGACGTGGGTGGCTTTATGGGATAAAGGAGTATAATATAGCAAGCGTAGATATTCTTATATTTTCTTTTTGCAAAAAACGACAAAACAGGCTTTTGAGTGTGCAGACAATATTATTATGCCATGCCACTCCATTTATAATTTCATATCTTTCGCGTAAATAACTTACTTAGTTTACATAAAATGTGTGTTTATAATGCCTTGGTTCCACAGTGCTTCTGCTTCTGTTGTTGTTGTTGATGTTTTTTTTTGAAAAACATTAGGACGCCCGTTTTCATGTTGTTTATGCGAGATTATCGCAGGCTGAAACGCATTTGTTCAAGCATCATCAACAACGTCGTTGTCATCATCATCATCATCACCGTCTTGTTTCTCATCTTTTTAAGAGAGTGTGTTTATTTAGCAAAATGGTAAATTTTACAACTTTTTTGGAAACTCGTATAACATGGATGGAAGCAGTTAAAGCTGTGAACTGAACTTTTTTAAACCACCAAAACGAATGAGCAAGCGCATATATGCGCACATGAACATACATGGCAGAAGAAGTTTAGAAAAAAAGTGCAAATCGGTTTTACTTGTTATAAAGTCACTGAATCAGCAGAAAAGGAGCCTGTGAAGCACCATTTATTTATTACATACGCAACATCAATTCGTACACACTGTTAAACTTTACTGTAATCATACGGTATTGTGTGGTGTTTCCATCACCAGACCGGAGCCAGAACAAGTGCACATTTTTACTTCTCTTACGCTTTTTTTCTTCTTCTTCTTCAATTTTATTCTTGTGATCAGTGGCACAAAACGAACAAATTACGGTTCTAAACCAAGCTTGCTTTTTGCTACTTGAGCAATTGAGAAAGGCAAACAAAATCGTTTAAATATATAGGTTAGACATGTATAGATAGATGTATATTATACGATGAAAGAAACGGATATAACAAGAATCAAAGGGAAGTTGGGTAAATAAATTGCAAATTTGCTTCGTTTCAACAGAGCGACGAAAAACTGCTAAAAGAAAGCATCCGGCGATAATAATAAAAAAGAAAACTTAAATATAAAATATTCGTGTACATACAAACATACATACATAGTACAAATATGCATTTTATATGCTACATTTTTTATTATTTATGTTACCACGCTATATGCAAACCATCAAAAATGTTTCTAAATTTTCCTTCTCGCACAAACAAAACTTGTATAATTTCGTGTTCTTATTATCAATATAAATAACCGAAACTAGCGATGGGAAGTAAAGAAAAAAAGAGGAGCGAGGTTAGTTGTCTTCCCAAAAAGACAAGATGTGAATTCTTCTGTTCCACACTATATTTTTGCATACACGCTTGGATAACCTTTTCGCATAAATATTGTTGTTTCTCTCTCTCTCTCTTCTTCTCGTTTCTTCTCTCCTCAAGTTATTTCCACAATGTAGCACACGCACGCATAAAAGTAAGCAAGCAAACACTACTATCACCACTACACTCCACCAACAACCGCCAGACAATTTTCATCTTATGAGAAGTCAATAAGAACACAATATTGTTCAAACTCTCGCGTCATCATCATCATCATCACCACCACCGCGCACCACCACTATCACCATCTCATCATTTCTTCGGTCTTTCAAGAAAAAGTGTAAAAGAGAGACGCTGAGTTGAGAGATGCTGCGAGTGAACGCACACACAACAACAACAGCAGCAGCTAAGACTCTCACACAGCTCCCTGTTGCTATATTGCCTTTGCGCTTTGTAACCGTGTGTGTGTGTGTGTGATGATGCCTTTACTTTACCACAAGCCAAAACCAACACGATGTATGTAGAAGTAGCAAGTAGGTACGTAAATATATCTTTTTATCTTGCACTCTTCTACTACTACTTTACTTACTACTACTCCCTGAGAGATATCAACTTGAGAGTTTTTTTTGGATATCCATACTACGTGCCACATATATATATTAGCTGTGCTGGCTGAGCTGCTGTGGGGCTCTGTTTTGTGCCTTTGGTTTTGTCTTGCTTGCTTGCTTACTTCTTACTTTTCCCTATGCGATATAAAGTTACATTCACAACTCACAACAACAAACCCAAAAAAGTTGTGTGTGCGAGCGAAGAGTAAGAAAAAGAGTAGAGGGATGAAATGAATTCTGAAGAAGAGAGGAGTGAGTTGAGTTTTTTGTGAGAGAGCTCTGCTACCTAAAGGCTTTTGCATTCTGCTTGTTTCAGTCAGTCTTGGTTTCGTTCTCTTGCGTGTCGCAGTAGTAGAGTGCTGCTGCTGCCGGTATTTACACTGCTGCTTGTTTTTTGCTGTTGTTGTTCATGTTATGATGACTGCTCTGTTTAGAGTTTGTGAACACATTTGTGCGTAAGTGTGGTTGTTGTACTATAGGAAAAAATGTGACTTTTTCAAGTTAAGCTTCCTTGTTTTAAGCTGCTTGAAACTGTGATAGTAATATTTTGTGTAAAATACGCAGCTAGAGAGACAGAGAGAGGAGACGAGAGTGAATGTCGTGTTATACTGCTGCTGTTGCTAATTCTAAAAATGTGGGGGAGGACCTTGTGCGAGATATGAATACAAAAAATAATCATCAAGTGTCCCTCTTGATTACGTGAAAAAATATATATTACACCATCGTCATCATCATACTCAGAGATATTACATTATGGTGATATTTGTTTAGAGACAGAGTGCGCGCGCGACAGACACTATTGTCATCACTGCCGTTAGTTTTAACACAAACTCAGCTACAGCATAGCATCCATACAAAATGATTTATTAGTTGACCGAGAAGCGATCTTACATCCATTTGTATTTATTTCAACTGACAGAAAGCAATTTCAATTTTTTTTCGCAGTTCTTCTATCTCTCTCTCAGCTTGTCAGTTCATCTGCCTGTTTTTTTTTACTTTGTGCAAACAAGCCTTGCGCCAATCCAAGGCAAGCGGGAGTGTTGCATTATTATTATCATCATTATCATCGTGTCATATTATTCCTTGAACAATTTTCTGATATGCTCTCACTGTCGTATAATATGCAAAGTGTTGTGCAAACTAAGTAATCGCAGAGGACCGCGTCCCGTTCCGCATGCATGAAAATCATCGTCATCATCATCTGCAACAACAGCGCAACGTCTGTATCGCATCGTGCAAGGAGCAAAACGAGTGAAACAAATAAGGACGCATTTCAACTTGCATATGATTACATGAAGGAGCACATCGTAGTTTTGTTATAATCTGCTCTCCGGCTACTGATATTTGCTGGCTGATAGTAGTAGTAGTAGTAGTTGCAGTAGTGACTTGACTTGATTGTGAGAAAGTTAACATTTTACATCACATTTGGTGAGTTGAAAGAGGCACATTTTCTGAATGCCTTGTCTTGTTGTTATGTTGTTGCGACTGATGCTGCCTCTATTCAGATGATCTAAAAGATTCAGAGCGTTTCATTTATATTTGGCGAGCCGAGCCGTCTGCCAGCAGCTTTTTGCTATAAAATAAGAATCAAGCTAACTGCGTAACAACGTGAGCCAACGTGAGTCCCGCTGCTGCTGGTGCTGCTGCTGTTGAGCTAGGACGAGAAAAGAAGTTGAGAAAGAGGAGAAGAATATAATCTCTTGACATTGCAGGATGCCTATATATGATGTGAAACGAGAATAGACACAGAACAGTAAACAGCAACACAGAAACTTTACAAATTTGCTTCGAAAGTGTATAAATTTATGATTAAGGCAGCAACATAATAAATAAATAAATAAGTTGTACGAAACCAAGTTGTTGTATGTAAGTAGTGGCAAGGAAAAAAAAGTTCACAAGATTTTCATTGCAACAACAGAAACGAACGAACAGCGAAAATTCAACGTGTAACAACATTTTCTCCCTTCTGACTTGGCTCCTGTCATTTCGCAATTTTGACGGAATATTAATTGCCCTCGTTTGTAATATTGTAATAATCATAATATCGTAATGGGGATTTTGGTCTTTTATCCTGTATTCCATTTCGTACTAGGCTACTGCTTTTGTTGCTGCTGCTGACGCTGCTATGCTGCCGACCCGATTTGCAATCAGAGGCAGGCAGGCAGGCAAGCAAGCTGCTCATATCAAAATAACAGTTCAACTACGACGAAATTTAAAAAAGACTGGTTTTCTATTGTGCTGTTGCTCAAGTGCGTGAAAAATCCTTATGCAAGATGTAAAATGAAATGTACGAAAGGTTGTAATCATAATGGGTATAATATGCCTCGTGGAGATTCTTATAATGATCATGATGACGACGATGTCGGTGGCACATACCCACATACATACATGCATTCTGATTATTCTGATGGTAGAGTGGTGAGCCCAGTCAAACTACTTATTGACTCTGATCCCACTTGTTTTAAATGAGGATATCCTAGTTGCAAAGCTTTTCGCTAGCATAGCAAATCTCGATCTCAAACTTGACTCAATGTCCATCAGAAAAAAAATCCTTCATTAAGTATTACAGCAAGAGAATAGAAGAGAGAGAGAGAGAGGCTAAAAAACTTTTTTTTTGCAAACTTTTTATCTAACACCAACACTACACTTGTTCTAAAAGTAGAGTAGGTACCTACCTATACAATATATAGCATAGCATAATCTCTACCACCTCTATTACGCAAGTGATTTCTCTCTCCTACTCACTGGCAGTCACTTGCCGCTGCTGAAAGGTCTTCGTCTTTTAGACACGATCTGGCATGTTGCATTTGTTAGCCAAACGTGTTTCTCCTCTCGCTTCACTACCATCGTGTGTTGTGTATTAAACAGGAATAATGCTTGGAAAATTTACTTGCTAGTATTACAACTATTATTATTATTATTATGATTAGTTTGTAAACTTGAGCACGTATCCATTCCAGCAGCGAGTTGATTCATTCTCTCTCGCTCAAACATACTTGCAAAGAAAATGTTGTGGCATATTACTGCCACGGCACGGCCTACACTACTACACACACACACACACACAACAATACATAATATTTATACATTGCACCGAACAACCGACGAACGTATCCATATTTCCATTATTGCCGCCTATGTAACTTTTCGCACGGTTTGAGCCGTTGTCGTCGTATGGCTTTTAAATGCCAACCTTGGCATACAAACATACATACATTAGTACTTTTTTGGTAAACTCGGTAGAGAGGAGCTAGCAACAAAAATAAGCAGAAACTACTAGATTTTGCTGTTGCTGCCATTCTTCTTGTTGTTCGGAACAAAAAGAGCTCATATATTGGTGTGGTTCTGCATAACAAATGACAAGAACAAGACCGGTGATAGAAGGAAATAATGTGGTTGGTCACGTTGCCTTATAAGAAAAAGTGGACGCTGATGAGGGAATCTTGGTTCTTGTTTTTGGTATTAGAAAAGACCATGTTGTTGAGTAGAGAGAGAGCGAGAGAAGGAGCTTTGGACATGTGTGCATTTCTAGTATGTGTAGTACCAAATTTGAAACGAGACTTGTGAGGATATGAACATGAACGTTGCAGAAAGTGTGAAAATTGCTCCCAAACAAGTTCAATTAGCGACGGCATTCTATTTGTCTTTGTTGTCTGCGTGTGCGGTACTGCATTTTATTTGCCACCACCACTACCACCACCGCCGCCGCCACCGGCGTCATCAACAACACCCATTAACCATTGTTGACAGCTATTTGGCTTGCGTAGTGTGTTTTGAATGAGATTTGGATACTATAAAACCACCAGCGCTGCCTACTACGACTACTTCGTCTTTTCTACAGACAGGGATTTATTTTCCGAGTGGGCAAAAAAATACGAAATATAGGTATGTAGTAAGTAGCATGGAATGATATATAGTATTTTATAGCAAGGACGGTGGACTACATTCATTTTACTTTTATTACTATACATATAATCCTCCATTTTAAATGGAACAATCAAGATTCCTGGAAGAGTCGAACATTCCCAGTGGTGCTGCTTTTGAAACACCTTTTCCTTTCTATGCTATAGCCATTGGGAGATGAAAAGCTGGTAAAACTAAAGTAAACTATTGTGAAAAATAAATTTTTTTGCCAGTGTGTTTCCTTTGAGAATTTTTCGCTGAGCAAAGAGGAATGTCTGACATCGTAAAAATGTGCGATTGTGTGTGTGTGTGTGCACGGGTACAGATAGTGAGTGAGAAACATAAATTATTTGGATTTTTACTGGCTTCTAATGTTAAACTCAGAGACTATCTACCGGTGAGAAAATGGCTGAAAAAAACACAAAACCTACTCCTGAGATTCCATTAGAAAACACATATAAATGAACATAAACTACGCTAGAAAACGGGAAAATACATCATCCTCTAAATATAATTCAAAGCATACCTTTTATCCACTAAGTTAAGTACTAGCCTAGTAATTGAGCCCTTCATTTTCAGCTTTCAAGGGAGAGAAGCACACTCTGAAACCAAAAACATAAAACTGCTGGCAAGTTAGTAATTCTTCCACAGCTGCCGTCCGTTTCCACTTCCGTTTCGTTCCCTTCCAACAGTACAGCAGTACATTTCTTCACCTGAATACAGAACAGATTTGATTCCATTCTTTAGCTTTTTCTTCTTGAAAAAGGAAATCCCTGGGTTAATTAACTCTCCCATACGGCAAAGGATCAAAAAAAGGAAACACTGACATTTCGAAAAGACGAAGAAAAAAAATATAACAAGCAAAGCGTATATAAAAAGTTGCTTCAGTATTTTTCTCTGCTATTTTTTATTTAAAGAAATACAGTAAACACGCAAGAGCTTAAGCACAGCACACTAATATTTGCTCATTTGCTCCCCAAAGACTTGAAAAAAGCGGCAGTAAAGATAATAAAGCTAGTGAAGCAAGTAAAAACTTTTCTGAAAGAAAGACTCTCTAGCTCTAGCATTCATTGATACAAAAAAGAGATACGCATGGAAGCGACGCGACCTTATTAGTAAATTCATAAATCTTACCGAATCAGAAAGAAAGAAATTCAAAGAGAAAAAAAGCCCAAACTCTGGAAAATTACCTATATAAACAGCCAGCACACACAAACCAGAAACCAATAATAGTGTACACACCAGCCATAAATAAATTGTGTACAAGGCAGGCAGGATTGAAAAAGAACAAGTGCAAAAGCGGCTTAGGAGTTTACTGTAAACTGTCATCAGTCGGTTTCACACTCTTGATTCATTCGATACTCTCGTCGTGCATTTTCTTTTACATATATTTACCTTCAATCCAAAAAACATCATTCACTCCAGAAGAGCTACTTGTATAACACATAACCCAACCACCAGAGAAAAGCAGCAGCAAAAGCAGTAGCGTGGCATGTATATTTTATTGTGAATTTTCTTCAAGCATTTTTTGACAAAGCCCAAGGAAAAAAAGAGCAAGACAGCAATATCGTCAACGGAACGTGTCGGTGGGTGAGGCACTCATAAATTCCCGAGGAAGGTGGTTTCATCCCACTATCATCCAACTCTGTAGAATCACAAGAAGAAAACCTCAAATTAACAAGTTGACATTTGACAGCCTCACATAATACTTGTGGTGGAATTTTGTGCTGTGCGCGTAAATGTAAGAGAGAGAAGGAAAAAAACTAGGCAAAAAAAGAAAGAAGATACCTCCTTACCTATATTTTATGTGGCAGTTTTATAACACACGTTGCTGCTTCCTTTTCTAGTTGACTGAAAAAAATGGTGAAATTGAGCTTCTGCTTGAGCAAAAAAAATACTCAAGTAGCTGACTAGCTCTTTTTTATGAGGAAACGACAGCAAAATTCTTACATAACTCTGTTTCCACCGTCTGCTGCTCCAGCTTTCCAAAAAGTCTGTAGAAAAAAGTAAACTAGAATATAGCGTAGTTACTATCGAACTATAATATATATGTAATTATATAGTACTCTTGCTGTTCATCAACCGCTCGCTCTGCACTCTCAAACGTGCAAGTCATATAACCAACTACCCCACGCCTATATATGACTTTTCCTATCAAATTAAAAGTAAAGAGTTGACGGGAAAAATGAATAAGAAAAATATGTTACTTTACCTTGAAAGCATCCAACTTTTTTTGTCAACTGGTGAAATTGACATGAGACAGGACTTGCGTTTTAAATAAATGAAAGACCAACCCAAATTTAACACACAAAAAAGTTAGAAAATGTAAAGTAAATATCTTTCAAAACGAGAGAGTTTTTTACAAGTACAAAAAAAACACCAAAGACTACGCAGCAACTTTGACGACATAACACACTTTATAAAAAAGCAGTTTATATAAGGGTAAGCTTTTACCTCGCAAACTATATCTATATCATATTTTTCTTTTTGCTTCTCTGGAAAATAAAAGCGCGCGAAAAAAGAATTTGAAAAATATATAGAATTAAATTTTATTTGAACGTACACGAAAAATAAAAGTAGTCGACGAGAAGGTAAAAAAGAGAGTAAAAACACTGGCGTTTGCATTCATCAGCAAAAAAAGAAAGTGCTTGCGTTAGTGAAAAAAAGAGATTTTTTTTCTTCTCAAGTGAATGAATATATATACAGAAAAAAAAGAGAGTAAAAACACTGGCGTTTGCATTCATCAGCAAAAAAAGAAAGTGCTTGCGTTAGTGAAAAAAAGAGATTTTTTTTCTTCTCAAGTGAATGAATATATATACAGAAAAGTGAGTGTTTGTTGTCGGTGCTTAAACTAGTTGAATTGAAAAGAAGTTGTGTAGAGCAAGAAGGATACTTTCAGGCTTTTTTTCCAGGTATTAATGTGTTTTCAAATTGTACCAGAAAGAAACATGTATGGCTAGAGAGAAGAGCAAGAAGAAACTTGAAAGTGAATATTATAGTATTGGAGGAGAAGCATGTAAGTGAATTTTTTTGGAGTAAGGCACCACTTGCTCGGTTTTTTTTGGTGGATGAAAACAAATAAAATAAATGTACGTACCAACCAAGTAATAGGAAGTAGTAATGGTGGTATAAGTATTTGCAGTGTTGGTAGGCTTTGTAGTAGAAGAAAGCTAGGTAAAAGGGGAAAAAGTTTGTTTTTTTGAGAGAGAGAAAAAAAGCAAACTTTCATTTGAAATAGTTTTGAAAGATTTTTCTTTTTTTCGGAGAAAAAACGTGTCGTAAATGTGTTTTTAGTCAAATACACAGAAGCTGAAGAGAAAGAAAGAAATCACGATTTTTTTCTCTCTTTCTTTCTCTGTGTTTTATACACATGAAAAGATATAAACTGTAAAGAATAGAGAGTGTAAGTTTAAGTAGCAATGGAAAAATTATATACATAACAGCATCACGACTACTACTGCCATTGTCACTTTTTTTTCTTCTGGATGAGCATAATATCTAGAAGATAAAAAAGGATGTAGAAATAATATACGTCGAAAGACATGAAAATTCTCATGAATTTTCGTGAGCCAGTATAACAAAATATATAATAAAGTTGTGTGTGTAAAGTTATATAAATGCTTGTGCATGATTTATAGATGTACGTGTGTACGAGGAACAGAATTTTGTTGAGTTTTCTTAAAGAGGACGAAGTACATATGGTTTCAGTTGAAAGAACTCGAAATAGTTTTGATAGTGATAATAGTCGAAATAATAGCTTTCATCATCATCAACCCCTTCTTCGTCATAATAATAGTAATCTTGGAAAATGGAACCACTTCAGGCCATTGACGATTTAGAAATTCAGGAAAAGGTAGAATCTCTAGCGGGAAAAGGAACACGAGTGATTGATTGTGAAAAGTCGACAAAATTTCAAACGGAAGAAGTACTTCTTGTGAATGGGTTCCCAGTGCCGTTAAATGGGGAGGAAGGGATTCGTATAAAAGAAGCACTTCTCTCAGGTCAGGTTCCTCCTTGTGACTTACTTAATGAGATTCTAATGAGGGCTGGAATTCTAAAGAATCCAGTTGAACTGGAAACAACGATGAACGTGAAGACAACAACAAAAACGACGGAGGTGCTGACGCTCCGCGATAAAAACGGACTTATACTCGACGAGAGGTTGAAAGAGGTGGAGGAAGACAATGAGTACAAGTCCACCAGCAAAGAGGTTTGGAAAAAGGACGACAGCAAACGAGGCGGCGGCGGCGGCATGGTAGACAGATTAGCAAAGTGTGTTGAAAAAGTTAATTTTGGCAGTAACACGAGCGTGGCGACAAACGCAACTTCAGCGACTGGTGTTAGCGGAATCAGTGGTAATAGTAGGAGCAGCAGTAGCAGTGGAGTTAGCACAGCTGGTTTACTGCTAACAACGGGCAGCAGTCCGTACAATGCTTCAGGATCAGTATCATCCACTCCTACAATTACTTCCATGCATCCACCAAATTGCTTCTCTGCAAAATCATCCGTGACAAATTCGCCAACTCCGTCGACTTCCATGAAACATTCCCATTCACCACAGTCCTCATTCTCCTCTGGTATTTCAGAAGCCTCTGGCTCCGTTTCAGGATCTTCCACCGCTTCCTCTAGGCTAAGTGTAAGTTTATTCTATATACATACTTTCTACACAGCATTGTCGTAAAAAAAAGTTGAAAAAAATGAAAAGTAAAGAAAAGAGTGAACGCGCTGCTTCTTCAGCTATTAAGATAAATATAATGTGATTTGTAGCATTAGTTATATTAAATTACTTTTAACTGCCATAAAACACAATCCGGATCTCTGACTTTTCCATTACACTTCCATTGCTCATGCATGCATGCTTGCCTCATGATGATGACGACGATGATAACGATAATTTCTAGGGAAAAAACGAGGTTATATAACATACAATAGAGTAAATGGATTCCTTGCTAATTGTTTTCAAACTTATTATTTTTTCCTACCCACACAAAAGAATCTAACAAAAAAGAAGAAAAAATTCTAACATTATAATAGCCTACTTGTATAAAATGTGTGATGTGGTATGCTATACTATTCCTCTACTACTGCTACTGTTCTTCTCTCTTTTCCCCATTTCGCCCCACAACAACTCTTTTTTTGTCTCCCATTTATTGTTTTTATTAGCTGAAAAGAAAGTTGGCTAGAAATTTATCGCCATCTGATAAAAGCATGCCAAAACATTGCCTTAAGTTTGTTTTGATGGCGTGCCAAGAGCAGTCAACTGTTGAGCCCTTTTTTGTGGTTGACGTGAAATTGCCAAATTGTGACATTCTTTCTCATATGTTCCACTTGATGGCATATAAATATATATGCACATTATCATGCATGTAGCCGACTCTAGCTTTAGGACACATAGCTACACATATACCCACAAGATATTATCTTGTAGATAATCATATAAGTTGTTGTTTGAATGTGTATGTAGTTGTTAGTCATAATCATGCAAGTTTTTTGACTGTGTAAGTATGTAGTGGTGTAAACTTGATCCTCTTCATTAGTTATTCAGACATTTTTTTGAAGGGTTGGCCGCAGCAGCATAGCAGCGCGAAGTAGTATTTGTAAAAAAAATGTTATGCAGACGACACTTACTGCCACAGGGAAGATGAATCTCTAGTGAATGAAGTGGGTAGTATTTATTTTCTTACGTGGTTTATATGCTTACTTATATGCAAAACTTGGATGGACTAGATACAATATTGTAGATCCGTAGGGAAGAAGACGAAGATAAATGGGAAAAGTCTAATGATTATCACTGTCGCTGTGGCAGGCCTCAGTTAGTCACAAGTAGCAACAGCAGCAGCAGCACTGAGCCGGTTTTTATTGCAAACTTAACCCTAACTAGATCATACAATCACAAAAGTCTACTCAAAAAAATTGACGTCACTCGCTACATCAGATAAGTAATGTGCTGTATAACACATATCCTTAAGAAGAATGAAAGATGAATGTGTTTACTAGTTTTATATCAAAGTCCTCTTTCTTTGTCATATATACTCTTTGCTTAAAGTCTTCTAGCCAAGCGCACAACTTTTTATCAAAACACATGCAGACACATTATTATTATCATCGTCTTCATTCATAATCATTTCAATTTGATCACTTTTTTTGGTGGCAACATGTTTTCCCTTCAAGTGTGAATTCCCCTGTGATCCCAAATTCGTATAGTTTTACTTGTAATAAATTTGCTACTATGTACACTGTTCGATATTCTTACGTAATCGATATATATTTTTTTATAGTTTCGTTCAAAAACCCTTTTTTTCTAATCTCATCTTCNTTTATAGTTTCGTTCAAAAACCCTTTTTTTCTAATCTCATCTTCTCCCTGTTCGTGATTTATCTTTGATCAATCACACCACAACCATAAAAGTTTCAAGATGCTCTTATTACAAGCATATGTCGTGTAGGTATATAATGCACACACATTATCTTTTTTCTAGCCACTTTAACCAGCTATCGTATATATCCAAGATTGTGGGTTTGATTTTCGGAATCAACAAGAAAATTGAGCTGTCCAAAGTGCATTTGGGAAATTGATTGAGCAATCTTTCCTCGAGAAAATGCCGGAAGACAAGTTGTGTGTTTGCTCTTTATTTCGTTTCTTTTTTTCGCTCTGTTTTCCATATGACAGGATTCACTAGTTTGTTGATACTACAGTGGTGCTTTTTTTCTTTTTTTATTTCTTGTGTTTCTTGGCGTGCAAGCTTTTTTTCGGTGCTCAACTTCTTATTCTGGTTGAGTGATACTGACAGCCCGAAAATTTTCTCCGACGTTTCATAAGAAACTGTCATAAAAAAGCCAATTACGAGTTGGCTCTGGCAGGCTAGAGTGCATATATAGTGCATACACACACAAAAGTTTTTAATATATTTGTACTTGGGCTTTTCTTTTACAACAGTCAGTCACATGATATTTTTTAGAGACAAGTTGGTTACAAAAATGAGTCAGTCAAAAGCAGGAACAAAGGAATAAAATAAGTAAATTTAAGGAAACAAAGACACGTGCCATAGGATACTGAAAAAGCAAATTTCTCACAAAAGAAACCTCCTTTCATTGTGAGTTACTATAATTATTATTATACAACATAGTTTTCTATGTTACCTCATATATCTAATCACTGCTCATACACTATTTTGTCAAGAACAAGCCATTTTTTTATCACGAGAATATTTATCATTTCTCCTTTGCTTCATTTCCGGTCTGTTGTTTCTCCTCAACTTTCCTGCCGTCATCAGCAGGTAAGCTGTACTGCACACAAACCAAAAACTGTTTTTTATGTGCCTGGGCTACAGAAATAAGGTACATAAATGTATACCCCAATGCATTTCCGATATCGTTTTGGGGGAAAAATATGAGCATGTTGATGAAACACATTACTTGCTGATGCCCTGTAACATATAGAAGGTTGTAGTATATTTTATTCTGCTAGGTAGAAATTTCAGTTGTCAGAACAAGAATGAAAATGAAACGTTTGATTTATTTTTTATGAACCATGTTCATTCTCTCTGCGTACTCATTTCAGTGTAGAGACCAAGTGTTCTACACAATAAAATATGCGTATCGTTCATAAATATAAACACATTTCAGCTTTTAATGATAACAAAGTTATTATTGACATGCGGCAACGACAACTCATAAACGAGCTTGATGTAATCTTGAATGACTCGCATAATCATAACAGCTACAACAATGCCACACAGAGAAAACTTTCATACTTCACATGATACATTTCCTCACTACACGCATATTTTCTCATCACATTACATCAACCACATTATTACTACTATTATACATATGCATTCAAGTCTACAGAGAGAGAGATGTACAATATTGATAGTACCAAAACATCATATATGGGGTTTCGTTATGTGGCTTGCGGTATGCTAAATATGTTTCGAATGTCAATGAATGAGAAAAGTGAGTAATTTCAGTTTTATCTTGTTTTTGCATCCATCCATCCATCCCTCTCATCTTGCTTCGCCTTCTCGTTGTCAGCATCGTCATCATCATCATCGGAACTAATCTGTTAGGAAAGTTTAAAAAAAGTCAATGGGGTAGCCTCACCATCACCATCATCATCAACAACAAAGCAAAAGGAAGTCACAGGTTTAACAGTCATTATTTTCGTTTTCTAAACTCAACGAAACATTTTAAATGGCACAAGCATTTTGATTATATGCCATGATGGCGATGCGATGCCTACAAGTTTTTTTATATTTAAGTGTGGCTTATTACTTTCGATTTTTTATGTTGATGATGGAGGCAACAGCAGCAGCTGTAGATAGTAATATAATCAGACAAACTTGGTATTTGCACAGTTACACCTTCGCCTTCCTCCACTGAATTGAATTCATTGCGGCTCCATATTGGTTGCCGCCTTCGTTAAATAAAGACTAATGTCCGCGCAGTGAAGTGATGACTGTGTGTATACGCAGTACGCACTCTAGAAAATCCTGTTTGCAGAGAGTTGGTGGTTTGGTGATGTGTGGTGGTGGAGTCGCTGCTGTCAGTAAAAAAAGTGAAGATTGTTTTTGTTAGCATATATATTGATCTGCTTCCTTTCAGCAGCAGTGGAATTCAGACAAGCTATAAGAATGTTTGACTCCCTCTCACTTTTTTTCCTATTATGTAATAATGTAATGCATATATAATTACCAGGTAAAAAATGCGCATTGGTTATATAGAAGAGTA
>JAHZMT010003975.1:0-16380 GCA_027743785.1 Sinhomidia bicolor
AAAATTTTGAGCGACAAGAATCTCGAATTCGCAGCAGTTGTAGCCACTCCTCCACCCGAAGTAGTAGTTTCGACGGAAATGATGAAGAGAATTGAGAAAGATGTTAAGGCATGTTATACTGAAACTATAATACTCCGTGTTTTTCATTATTATAATTTTTTTTTGTATTTACACATTGTTTCTTACAGGAGGCCGTGAAATCACCCCTGCCGGATTCTGACGACGAAGAGCTGTCAACCAACATTAGACGGCTGAAGGTTAGGACGCTTAGTATGTGAGCATAACATAACTGTGTGGGGTTTGCTTAACTCAGTCAGTTAAGTAATTTTTTGGAGTTGGTTTTGTTTCTGTAAGATTCTTATTATTATACTACTGTAGAATAATACTCCTTAAAATATTACAGAATGTTAAATGTGTTAATTTGCCATTATAAACATTTTCCTTTTACGGTATCGTGTAATTTGAAATTTTAAATTCCAGCAAATTTATACATCGCAATCCCTTTTTTGAGTAGTAATCAAATTAATTTACATGATAATCGAAATTCTCAACAAAATGTGTTTTGCCAAAAACAAAATACTTTTATAGAACTCACAAAACATTACGATTTTTCGAAATAATGGCTAATAACGTCTAGGCCAAAACTAATGTCTGTAATTGATAGACATACATATATTCTATTGCAATGTACTGATGACATTGAAATGTGTGCATTTGTCACCAATTTTGATGACAATATTGTAATGCGTGATATGAAAATTCATGATAATAAAAGTGAATGAAGACTATACACATTGCTATAAATATGCTTATTATTACGTGGAGTTAATCTGCAACAAAACCCTAAATAAGGCTTTTGTACCAACCAAGTGCCAACATAAAATGTAATATTTGTGTTGTTATAGGTGGAGTTGCAATTATATATTTAAAGAAAACTTCTTCGCAGTCTTTCCTTTTTTTATTCCACGAAAATAATAATTTTGCATTAAATTTAGCTGAAAGTTCATTTAAAATGCTGTATCCACATTAGATTTTGTGATTTTTGCGATGATGCGATAACCAACCACCACATGACACCACACAAGTACTTTAACTCACTCCGTGTATGTTGCTGTTTTCTGCAAATTAATGTCTGGCTGGGCATGTGTATGCCAGGAATGCTCAAGTTATGCGTGTGATGTTGTGATGATGTCCTACCGTGAGCCACCCCATAAAAGGAAATGGCATGGCAAAAAAGTTCACAATCTCTTTTAATCAACTACCTAATTTTTCGCACAGGATCATTATTAACTAGCGTTTTCTGCTTTATCTATCTGAATGGTAGTTTATGCGAATGCTCGTTCTTTTTTGTTTCCAATATATTAATAACAGACTATTACAGACACTCTGGACACGTCAGAGTAACTTTAATATTTTGATTACGATCGTTTACCTGAAAGGGGAAAATTATTATGAAGTAAAATGGGAAAATGCATGTCTGTCTGTCTTTTCAAGGTTCAAAATATATACAAAAAGGAGGTAGGTAACTTGGCTTAAACTAGAATTTAACCCTGTTTATGGACCAAATTGGTCAATATTATGCGGGATAACGGCATGACGATTTGAAATCCCCCCCAATATTTTGAAAATGACTGCAAATTAATTTCCAACTTGGTGTTCAGATACACTGTGGCGTATTGTCTTTTGTATTACCCTTTATCTCAGAACGCCATTCTAGCACTATTTGTTGCTTTTCTATGTAATATAATATTTTACTCGTTCTTTAACTTTAATACTAGTAATTAAACGAGAAGGATTAAATGAACGATTTGGAGAATGTCTTGCTCTTTAATGCTGAAGCTAGTTTTGTACGCTTGCTTCTTGCGATTTATTAGAGTATTTCAATGGTCGCGATGTCGATGCTAAAAAGCAAAAAAAAATTGAAATTTGCATATAATGACTTTTGACTTTACTAACGAAAAAAAAAGTTTTGAGGATTACACACAGGTATAATAATGCGTAGTACCTCTACCAGCATTGCATCTTTATGTGTATATGGTACAACAATCATTGTCATGGCGTCAGTCAGCCAGAACTCAGAGTTGGATTTCTTTGCGTTGTTGTTACAATTACAACATCGACATAAAATGCGCGACTAAGAAATACAGAAAAACCTCACAACTCCGTCCATAGACTCTATAAAGTAAATTAGGATGGTATGGCGTGGGTTGTTAAGCCACTACTACTACTACGAAAATACAGTAACTAACTGAAAGGATAAATAAACCTTTTTGAAAATCAGTGTCACTTTTAGACAAATGGATGGAGAATGTGGATAATGTTGTTGTGATGTGATGGTGAGGTGAATCTAAAAACACAAAAGCTTACAACGTAAGCATTATATCTTATTATCGTTGTATTACTTTATACTGCAATCACTTGAGAATCGCTGAGTATTCTCCGTAAATTTATTAAGACATTTAATAAGGCAAGCAAACAAGTCAGCCTTGTCCGCTCGTCTTATTTTCAGGTTTTAACTAGAAAGCTTAAATGATAACGAGGCAGAAACAACATTTTTCCGAGGGCAAAATGCAGTGATAAAAGTAGAAGCCATTTTCTTGTCAAGTGTGCAAGCAAACATTATTATTGTAAAAGAAAAAAATGTTTCAGATATATTTTAAAATTCGTATGCATCAGTCTCTCTGCTTACTTCCTACGTAAAGTCCTATTTAGTAAATAATGTAATATAATAAACAGCATTATTCAAAGATCTTGTAAATAGGTAGATTTTTTGTGACTTTGTGAGCATGAGTCATTTCACGTGTTAACTGACACCACCCCACCCCATCTTCCTGGATTAACTATCAAGCAAACCACTGATGATGATCAACGATGGTGATGATAACTGCGTTGCGAGAAGGTGTACAATTTTGAGATTTACATAAAATAAGTATTATTATTAGCATTTATAATACCCATAAATATGCATGTCCATCATGATGAACAGCTTAATTATCTTATTATTACTACTACTACGAGCTACACAGTCAAAATTATGAGATGCATTATTGTATGTCAATGTTTTTCTTGCAAAAGCGCGGTGTCAGCAGAATGGCAGAAGAGGCAAAAGGAATTAAATTTGAGGAAGTCATCGCATTACATAAGCATTCTTGTCATCTCACCATCATCATTGTCAAATGTTACCTAGTTTGTAAAACGAGAAAATTACTATGTCATCATTATTGCTTGAAACGAGAGAAAATAAGCCAAGCATTAAGTTATTCCATATATTAAATATTATTTTATTACTGATTTTAATGGGTAAACCATAATAATGGCAGAGTAATCATCAGAAGTACTAAAATGAAGTAATTTTGAAATTTAAAGATGCATTGAAAAAATAATAATTTGGCAATGAGAAGAAGGTTCAGGATTTGCAATAAATGCATTGTAAATATATGCCTACCTACCTACCTATGTAGACATAATGTGCTAACTTTTCTGACCTTGGCTTTTATTAGCACCCTCATAAATACTGACAAATAAACATACAAATAATAAATAGTAAAACAGCTTTTCTTCAATGATGCATTTCTCGCTCATTGTACCAATCCCATTGTAAAATAACGAAATAAAGGTAATAATAATAAATGGTCCTATCAATTTTCAAGTAGAGTATAAATTATAAAGAGGGTGTGTTCACCCACCACCACCACCATCAAATCGACGAAAAATAATTTGGTGCAAAGCTTACCAATAATATGAAAAAAATTGCAAAATTGCAAGTAGTGCACTATGCATAAATAGTAATAAAATAATATTGTGGTAGAACGCGTTTTCCCTCATTCTAGTGTCTAAGTGTCTTGCTTGGCTAAAAAGGCCCAAGGCGAAGACGAGACGACGAATGACCACGAAGAGGATGACGATGACATTGTGAGTATGCTGATGATGGTGATGGATATACACTCACTCCGACGAACCAATTCTTATGAAAATGTGTGGAGTGTGTCTAAAGTTCATAAATGCATTTTTTTAAACACAAATTATGTAATGCTTACCTTATTTTTAGCACTATGCATAAATAGTAATAAAATAATATTGTGGTAGAACGCGTTTTCCCTCATTCTAGTGTCTAAGTGTCTTGCTTGGTTAAAAAAGCCCAAGGCGAAGACGAGACGACGAATGACCACGAATAATATGAGATGCAACAACATTATTTTAGAGGATGACGATGACATTGTGAGTATGCTGATAATGATGATGGCTATACACTCACTCCGACGAACCAATTCTTATGAAAATGTGTGGAGTGTGTCTAAAGTTCATAAATGCATTTTTTTAAACACAAATTATGTAATGCTTACCTTATTTTTAAAATGTCACTTTATATTTTATCCATTCCAAACGAGCTGGCAGCCGAAATTATTAGAAACTTGAACGTTCACATTCTGCACTACTAACACTCACAATATATTAATAGGCATCCTGCGCAATCATGCACAAATAATTATGACATAATTCTGAAATATTGAAATAAACCAAATTCTCCAACAGCACAAAACCCTTGTCTTCACATTGCAATGACCAGACTAGAATAAGTACTACTGGATCACTGGATATAAATATATTTATACAACTTGGACTTTTATTTCACTAGAGAAAAATGCACAGCAACGCTAGAGTTCACTCACGTTCAGAAACGCCTCTAATCTGATCGGACAGTGTTCATGATATGATCATATGAATAAGAATTTTCAAGAGTTACAATTTTATTGGCGAAGATGGTAAAAAGTAGTATTTTTATTTATCTTTTCTTCATAAAGGCACATTCGAAACGATATGCTGAAACACCACAATTTATTGTTACTGCAGAGGTTGTACATTTCATACTTCTCCTCCTCCAAGCCTCCAATGATCATGGCAGTGATGTGTTCATGATAGAAGCGAACGAGTACTTTGTTACATGCACTCTTGTCAGTTTTCAAAAAGGGTTTATATCATTCTCCTGATTGCTTTATGTTGGAATAAAGAAATACAAAAATTTCTGTAGATTCTGCACACGTGTGTTAAAATTATCAATATCCATTCTATCCCAAATTTTTACCAATTTTTTAAAAAAAATTTTATTCAATTTAGTCACTCACAACAACTCGCACAAATTTCTTTGCTGGTACCAATTTTATCCAGAAGTGATCAGAAAGGAAGAGAGACTCGACAATCAGAGATTTGTCGCAATTTCAAAATACCCAAGCGGCAGCTACAATAATAATAATAATAACTGACTGGCCATGGCAATCAGTGTGAATGTGAAGGATACTATGAAGGAGTGCATATAGTATTCTGATCTAATTTTATTGATTTCATCTCCAATGAAGCCATTGTAATGAAATGAACTTGTTGGTCAGAGCAAAAAAAAAAGATTCAACAATAATAATAGTATCGCGTGGTCGTTGCGTTCTTTGTGTGGTGGTGACCAGTTGCTGTTTTGTTACACGAATGACGAGATTTACAAAACTGATAGGAGTGAATAATAATAATAATAATAGTACGATTGAAAACACAACAGCACTAAAGCTATAACGTCGTCATCATCAGCGTCTTCGTGAACAACAAACGATGCAGCGTTTCTCGCTCGAATATTATACAGAAATCGTTTTGTTAGCAGTCACTTGTAAAAATATCATGCGCATAACATTGATATTCATGAATCATGATGCTCGTTTTCCTCTTGGCATTATTATTATTATATAAATATCATACCACACACATGATGGTGATCATCATTGTCGTCGTCGTCATCATCATCATCATCATCATCTTAACTCTTGACAAGAATTTTTTTTCTGACCTTTTTGTCTTTTTCCCATTTGGACTCATGACTTTGTGTTGGGTGGCTTGGTCATAGTACATAATAGTAATATTGTAAAGAAGTAGTAGTAGTGGTAGAGTGGATTCTCTTACGATAACTGCAACAAAGCAAAAAAAAAGCGAGACTGACCAAAAAAGAAACGGAGGAACAAAGCTATAAAATGAAATACACATACATATTTTTGCATACATACTTATTTTACTGCCATTTTTATAGCATCATTTATCCGCAGCGAGCAGAAATGAAGACTGTGGCTTCTTTTGTTGCTACCTACTTTAGAAAATAGATTTGTAAAAATAATGCATATGCATCAAAGTTCCAATACGAAACTACATGCGTACATAATTGTAAATGTGTTTATTTGCTAGCACATCATGACACTGATGGTGTTTACAGGCAAGTAACTTATAATATCTTAAATTTGTACTTGTAGTAGAATACTAGTGAGCCCTGCACTGGCAAAAAGCCTACACGTATGTGCTTTCTATGAATAAATTACTGCTGACGAATCAAAAAAATAAATTTAAAATGGTTGTTCAAGTAATAGGACATAATCATGGTGATAATAATGATTGATAGTTATGGCAGCGAAAATTGGCGTTTGATTGCATTTAACTTGGTAAGCATGTGGAAATTGGAGGATCTTCATAAAGGTTATAATTTTTTAAAATTTCACGTAATCTGTCCTACTTGAGAAAGCAGTTTGCAATAATTAATAATAGTTAAATCTTTATAAGCTGAGGGAAGGTAAGCAAATTTAATACTTAAAAAAATATTTTTTAAACCTGATTCATAACCAAATTAACAATAGCTTTACGATCTCTTTAATCCATGAAGTCTCAGGTTTCCCCTCATTTTTTACTTTTGTTCTGTTCTTACAATTATGTCCCTACTTAAACGGCCGATTGACATGGCATACTTCTAGAATCTACACTTTCCAACCTGTATGCAGCTTGTACCGCAGCTAGTTAATTTATACAACTGATGTAACTCATACTTCTTATGACTATGACTGATTCGTCAGTCACCTTAAAGCCATTTCTGCCGTCATTGTCTTCAGTGATCATAAAGAGAATTTTAATGGTCTTATCACCAAAGTGTTTGTTAGTTGGGCAAAAAAAGTTGCAAACTCTTTTGATAGAATTATTACTACTATCACCTTCCAACCATTATATGAAATAAAGGCAACGAAAAAATTGTCTCAACTCTTTGGTTGCTGTTGAGTAGGTAATCAAAACCGTACGCCAAATTTAGGTATGACGGGGACACGCCACCACCAACACCGCCCCTTCTCTTCAAATATTGAATACCTACATACCTACGTAATATAATTGTATATTAATAAAAAAAATGTTTTAAGTGTGCATGAAAATTTGTGTAGATAAATGATGGGATCATAGATCAGTTCCACGGCAATAATTTAGGCATTTAGTAATAATAAAATGACAAATGAAATCAGATAAGAAGCTGGATTAAAATTTCTAGCAATGTTCGTCTTCAGTTTAGTATTTTGCCTTGATGATGATGATGATAATACAAAATGGAGGGCGATTAAAAAGGAGACGATTTAAACTGACAAAAGATAATCTAATCATTAAATATAGATTCTCTTATCATTTAAGTATTTAAATGCAACATAAAAAAGTATTGTGCCCAGCCACTCGCAAATAAGGATGTCTGTTTGTATTTGCACGACGACTTTAACTATGGAAATAGGGAAACAATTAAGCACTATTTAAATTGCCATGTTGATTTATTAGACGACATTCGCTATTGTATATACGGATAGTTGAGAAATAGGTATATATGCATACAACAATATATATTTTTTAAAGCAATGCAATGCAATTTTTGTGCTCTTGACGAGTTTGGAAAAAGTGAAGTATCATGTTCAGACTTCAGACTGCATTCGCATAAGTAAAGCTTTTGGGATAATATGTTTTCAGTCAGTGCAGAGTTCCTGGTTAAGAGCAAAAATTGACATTCCATTTATCATTCATTACTATTACTATATTATCGTCAGCATCAGCTTCTTATTACGTACCACCAATCGAACCACATACATTGATGCCTACTGCATTTCCATAAAGACAATACGACAAAAATAATAAAAATATATTGCCTTTTCTTCTTCTTCTTCTTCTTCACCATTGAGCTATTCTTGAGAATCAAACAAGACATTGTGTTGTTGAGTCATAGTCATATTTTTGGCTTGACATGTCATATCATCATGGTTTTTTTATATCAATCTAAAAGGAAAACATAATTGCCATTAAATTAATAGGGTGGCGTTTAGATGTAGACACCGACACCACTGTAAAAGCATGCGTGTATAAAACATAATGCAACAAGACGAGTGTAAAATATTTACGATTGTAATTTAATCGGTATCAAAACTGCATAGATTATAATGGCCCATTCAAGACAGTTCGGTTTAGAGATAACAACATATTAATTACTTATTTTACCGAAGAAATTGACAATGGACCATTAATTTAAATGTGCAATCATTTCGTCACCACACATTACAATAAGTAAGTAAAATGTTCATTTTATGACAAAATAGGGCAGTAGCTTTTACTCTTGCTGCAAGTTGAGACGGTATTTAGTCTCAATCAATCAAAAGGTGAGTACATACAAGCAATATATTTTTCTGTTCATTTTAAGCTAAATTTTTTACTTGAATTTTTTTTTCAATTTGCAAAAGTTGAGATATTTTAGGACGCCATCATGAAGACAAAAGACTTTTTAGCTATTTTAATAACGTTAGTGGCATCCAGCACATTGGGGCGCTGTGCAACTGACCATGCTACTACCACTAATACGCCCACCACACAAGAAATTTTCACAAACGGACCGACAACATTGTTAGCTGAAACATTAAATGGAACACTATTAGGTTTAGACACTACTCCAATGTCAAAGATGGAACTCTCTCAGAACGTGACAACCACGGACAGTACCATAGCGAATGAATTACGCCCAGAAGAATCGTGCTGTGAAGGTATATTTTCATGCTACTTTGTCTATTATTTGTCCTTAAAACTGGGTCTAAAAATGGAATTATTTCAAAATTATAGAAAATCCAGTCAATGAAACGGAAGCAGACACAACAGGGAAATCTGAGTTGACAACGGAGTCAGCAGAATCCAAGCCAATAGACGAGGACAGTAATAAAATTGATAATGCAGGTAAGTTTTTTTTATGCCATTTAGCATCAAATCATTATTTTCAAGTTACGACAATTCTTATTTAAAAAAAATAATACATGGTCTCATAAATTTTTACAGAAACCTGTGCAAATTTGGACGTCAGGCTTTGCCTAAGCCAGGATTGTATATGGTATGATGCCAAATGCATGAGCAAGACTGAGTTTTTCAACGCTACCGGACTGTTTCCTGCACCAAATAGTTTTGAAAACGCGTACAAATTTCTTAAATTCCTTTGGGACTCACCACCTGCCCAGGGAAATCAGCTCATCTGGCTGGTGCTTCTCATAGCGTCAGTCGTAATTGGTACAGTGTATATACCTCTGACTAGCCGACTACTATTTTCAAATATAATATTAATTATAATATGCATTTTCTAATTACCTTCCATATGGATTTTCTAAACTCTCATTGTGTAGCAATTTTACTAGCAAAGGCATTATTATGGCTGCTGATAATTTACCTTTACAAAGGGCTCTGGATTTGTTGCTGCAAGTACATTCGCAAGAGAGTAAGTCGATAAGATTTAGAAGTTTAAATTATTTTTTAATAAAAAAAATTCTTAATCATTAAAGTTTTTAAAAAACAATTTTCGAAGAATAAAAAGAGCAATTCTAAAGGCCGTCGGATACGTCTAATTATGCCGGATGGAAGGAAAATTTCACTGGACGATTATATAATCGACCTCGCGGATGTGAATGCAAGAACCATGCATACGTGCAGAAAGGACAACAAAATGTATCCTGATTCCATGTGCAGTGAAAAAAGCCAAAATGGAGATTTCGAGGTCCCTTGGCCTTTTGATGATGATGATGATGATGATGACTACAGTAAATGCTGTCCTCACACTGCCACAGCATCATATTCTAAGAAAGGAAAGGCCACCTCATCGAAAACTACCTCCTCAGATGAGAAACCTGGTTGTAGCAGGAATTACACGGAAAGTGTAGCTTGTAGCAGTAAATACGTCAATCCAGCTTTCAGCGAATCATCAGTGGAAATTAATAAACCCCGCTCAAAGCGTACTGTCGGCACAAAAGAGAAATGTGATTATCGCAGTGACACCGATGACTTGGAAGGAGTTTATCAAGAGATTCAAGATATTGATGGAATTTATGCTCAAACTGGTATATCGGCTGTTGATGAAACTGCGAAAGGAGCCTCATCCAAGAAAAAGGCCACCAGCAGCCCATCTAAGAGAATTCCTTGCTTGTCTGGTGGCGAAATGAAAAAGAAAAATGCTAACGTCAAGAAACAAGATTGTTCCTCTAAATTGAAGAAAATCAGTCCACCGGAGATCGCAGTTGAAGTTCCAAAGACCACCACCGCGGATGACGTCAAGTAAGACAACGCGGAGAATTTACAAGAAAAATTGGTAAGTAATAGAAGGAATTACATACATTGAATGGAAATATATGGTGACGAATGATTCATTTGAACCCATTATTATTATTAAATAAAGTTGATACCTTCAACAACAGTAAATGTTTCTGACGTGTACATTTAGAATTAAAACAAACTTACATGCGGCATGCCTCTCTGAATTTACATTTTACAAGCAATTATGAATCGTAACTTACGATTAAAAACAATTCACTCAGACTGTCACTCTGTCTTGTCCATCTATCATTTCCCTGTGATAGATTTCCATTGATCATTACACGTGCATTACCCGTGTTCAAGATGGGACAAATAAACCTGTCCAGTCAACCAAAGTCAAAACTATAATAATAAATAATAATATACCAATAATTTCTGGATAATCCATAGTTGTAGTTAGTAATAACAGCAAATACTAAAAATGGTCTCCTTTTTCTACATACCTATTCAGCATATACCTGTGTATGCACACATGAGTAATGGAGCCAGAAGAACCTTAACAGCACGGACGTTTTTCCCCTTTTCTTACATTTATTTGCATATTCTAAAAGTAAAAAGAGATATTGATAATTAGAATAGTATCGATAAGCACAGTGCAATGCATGCAAGACACTTCATCTCACTCAACTTTTTTTTACTCGTTTTGTTATTATCTCAATTTCAATTTCTTCTGCACCTTCCTCTGCAACAACGTCAATGCAATCCAATCCAATTATATCGAAGAGGTGTAGTAAGTAAAGCAAAGCAAGTCTATCTACTTCTTAATAACATCTTCATCATAGGTGTAGCAACGCATTTTTTCCAGGGGGGACATAAACTATGAACTCCCAAAAACCATAAAAAACATGTTCTCAGTTAAATAATGCCAACAAGGAGAGTTTTAACAGAGCTAGTACATAGTAGTATGTGCATTTTGATGAGCAAACCAACAACACAGCCACAGCTCGCTACGATGCAGAACACGAAGACTCGTTGCTTGTCTAATTATTTACATGTGCAAGATACGACCACATCGACGATGTTTTTTTCACCCAGCATTGTACAGTACGTAATATGTATGATATTATCGTCTCTCTCGTTGCGAAGCAAGCAACAGACAAGACGACAGCATGCCGTTAAGATGTTGGGAAAATTTTTTGTCTTAATGTATGTATTCGTAGATTGCAGATGTGAACGAGAATGTATTAGTGAATTGATGTAATCAACGGACAAACCCATATCGACAATGAGACATTTCTAGGAGTATTTTTTTTAGCTTCCTTTACACGGCGTCAAGTTGGCCTGGTGACATCGTCGCGGAGATTTCTGTGATCGATGCGGACGAGTCCCGGGTTCAATTCCGCCAGCTGGCTGCGGATGATGGGAAAAAAAGACGGCGATCATATCGTTCATTGGACTATGTTCGATGATGAAGGATACTCGTTCTGACGCAGCCAGCAAATTTTTTGTAAAATTTTACAAACAAAATTAAAGAGCTAATACTAATTTAAATGCTAGTTTTAATGCTAATTTTTTTTTTAAAAACAGATAATGATGTAGTATGCTCTAATCGTTTTGTTTTAATCCTTCGCTTCAAATCGTTTCTGTTTATCGACGATGTGCTATTTGTTAAATCGGTAGCTGTATAAAATTAAATGATAAGTGACCGAGAATGACTAGCATATACGTGCTCTGATATTTAAAAAAAATAAGAGTAATCTTCAGACAGAACAAACAACCGGAGAAAATTCAGACATTAAGCGTAAATAGGGAAGAGAAGTGTTCACACATGTACGCTATAAAAATCCAACAAATTACAAAATGGAGCTTACAGCAGCGTTCTACTCTACTAACAATGAGTATGGTAGAGATAAGTGTTGTCAATTTATGGTAAAAAGAGGCCTAGTTATTGTTAAAAAGAAGGAAGATGTTAAACCGGAAAATCAGAAAGTTGGTAAGTAAAAGCATGTCGATCTCTGTTCCTCTGTTGGTTGACAGTTCCATAAACCATAAAACATGTTCTCAGTTAAATAATGCCAACAAGGAGAGTTTTAAAAGCTAGTAGTATGTGCATTTTGATGTCTTGTATTTTAACATTGCATTATTCCGTGTACTAGAAGACTTACACTATTTTATTGAATTCTAGCGAGCGAAGCAATTCTAGTAATCGGTTTGGAATTCCTTTTAAAAATAAGCATTTGAATTTTATGGAACGTATTTACATGCATTAATGGAAAAGTCATATTATAAATTATTGGAGCTCATAAATAGCGAAAACTCTGATGGCTCCTTATTTCCATATTTTGAAATTTTACATGTTATTACAATTTTAGCACAGTAAAAGTTTTAATTTTACTCAATTAAAGCTGTTGGGGAAATAAATAGGCTTAAGTCATAGATAAATTAATTATTGATACCAAATAGAAATGCAATTTGCAATATAACTTGGAAGGATGCGAGCGAAGCGAGCAGAAAAACTTGGTTTTATATAGAAATTCTAAAAAAACAGTGTCAAATTAGTGTCCAGGGGGGACACAACTTTTTCAGGGGGACATAATAATTCCAATGGGGACAATGTCCCCCCTGTTCCTATTATTGCTACACCTATGATTACATATTTCTAGAGTTTCGGCAAAACTAAGTGCGCACAAAATCGTGTGGAATGCTGCAAATGATACATGAGTTTACACATGTGTAATATGCAGTCCTGTGGTGACTGACAGGCGACAACGTCAAGATCAAACGCCAACAAAAAATCACACAATTCCAAAAAAATGCCATGTGTACCTGCATTTCACATGCTATTACATAATTCTGCATGTTTTTCACGTGTACCTAATTAGCTATGCGTTACCTTGTTGCCTGTCTTGACTTTTTATCATTTGTATTGTGATGTGCTGATGATATAGCAGACAAGCATACTGGTTTACCAAGATAAAAAAAATACCAGCAAAAATTTTGGTGGTCATTTTCCGTAATTTCATTCATTAAAATAGAGTAACGACATGACATGATTATTGTTGTAGGCGAATGCCGTGTAGCTGATAATGGGAATACACATGACGAAATAATGCTTGATACACTGAGTGAAGCTGTCCATTATTTGCACGGGCAAAAAAAGTTAATTAAGTTCGCCAAGAAGATACATAACTGTAATGTAGCGAGCATGAAGTAAAAGACTTTGCGGGATTTAATAATAATGATATTTTTTGTATATATTTTAATATTTTACACGACTACATGTAATTATGTAATATGCATATATGTAAGTACTTAAATTATTGTTTTTAGCGCTGAGATTAGTTAACACTAACTTGACATGTATGTATGTATATTATATACTTTCGATAAACAATTAAATTACAATTTTAAATTATCCAGTAGTAATTAACATGCGCATTTTGATAATCACGATTAACGGTACTTAATAGCTAGGTAGGTATATCATCATGTATGTATATTATCTTGTAGCCGTTTAAACCGCAAAATGGTCATAGAAACGTAACCTTATCATAATTACAACTGCGTAAACATTTTTAAAAAATCTAAAGCTTTTTGAAATAACGAATTGTAATAATATTATTCATAGACCCTTCATTTTTTCCTTTTAAAGCACACCCAGCTACTTGTACTTTAACAAGGCTTAATAATAATAAAAGTAATAATAATAATAATAGTAATGCAAATCACCATCTGTCTGTTTTCACTGATTAAGTAAGGCAACAAAACAATTAAAATTAGTCTTATTGAGAAAATGACCATCAGGACTTCATCATTTGGGCTGGAGGAAACGACTCAACCTTAACTCATCCTGCATACAACAACGTCAGAGTAGAATACTAATAAACATATATGCGTATATATAAATCAAACGAATAAGAATAATGTCATATATTATATAACAACAGTATTTACGACAAAAAAGGCGAAAAAAGAAGATCATACTTAATGTGCTCTTTTAATTTAATAAACATCGTTGTTGCAGTAAAGATTCTTTTATATCACATATCATATTACACACTTTGCTTGCGCCCTTTTCTCGCTGGGAGAGTTTGGTGGATGAGCAACGAACGCAGTCACAACAAATCAATATTGGATGGTAAACAAAGAGATACACATACTTACCTACGCAGCAATAATAGTAGCTAGCTACAATAATTAATAACTAATAACAATAAACAGATACGTTCGCGAGTTGCTCTCTGATGACGCATTTTTAACCATCTGCACAAATGCCACCACCTAACCATCTTAGATCATTTTTAGCAAGAAACTTGACAACAGTGTTTTAGATGATAATAATGAATGAGTCAAGCATAGAATCTCCAGTATAGATTCTCAAAGTAAATAAATTTCTATACATAGTAGTATGACTGCTACGGCTACTAGTACTAGTAATACATTTTTAACAAAATAGCAAACGACGAAATATATAGTGGAATCTGACATTATATAGCGAAATATTGCTGAGCTAACAAAAATATTTGCCTGTAGAAAACTGTTGACCAGCTATGAGAAGGGGATATATAATAATAATGATAAGAAAGGAAAAGAGTATGAAAAGTTGTTTTCTCAAGCCGACAATATTTTTAGTAGACAATCAGGAACTATATTGTACGTATGCGCAGTTTATGATTTTTTACAAACATTTTTTTGTCGAACAAGTTTTGACTTGAATGGAAAGCTTTACGAGTAAATCAGATTTATAGCTTTTGAAAAATTAAAATTACAACCAATAAAAATACACGTAGGTAACAACAATCATGGCGAGTAACGCAGGTCTAACTATTTACTACTCTTCAAACAGAAAGGCATGATATGCAACAATTTTTAATGAACTCACTCGTCGACGTTCGTCCACTTTAGCAAACATATTATTCAGTTCCGCCATGCAGTTGTCTGAATAACGCTCAACCGAGGCAATCCTATCGTTAATTTCTGGCGTGTCTCCCTTTCCACCAGCGGTAACTCGAATTTGGTCAATCTGCTGAGAAAAGTCGCCGTCAGATATCTTGTAACACAAACAGTTAAAGGTTATAATAATGCCCAGAGCTACTAATAATCTCTGAATGTCGTCGTAACCTGTCTCTCTCTATCTTCTCGAATCAATCGGGCGAGATAAGTCTGCAGCTCTATTTCTTCAGACAAGCGCTTCTCCTCTTGAATAGCAAAGCGACGTTTTCGCCAGTGTCGCAACACTTGAGTCATTTCATCACCGTAATTCAGTCTAAACACATTTTCGTCGACAACAATTATTGAATAATTAAAAGAAATATTGGCAACATTCAACAAGAAACAACTCAACAATGCAGAAACGCTTTACCTCTGCTCTTTTGCTAAATCAACAGCTCGCTGTAAATGCTTCACCCCTTCGTCCATCATGTCTAATTCACATAGAGCTTGGCCCAAAAAATGGTGACCTTTCACCAAATTTGGATCCAACTCCAGTGCCGCGCGACAATCTGCTGCGACATCCTCAAATCTATTTAATCTAAACACAATTTTATGGAATTATTTCTACCGCTTTTTAGAGATAAATTATACAGTAAATCGGTAATTACAAATTATGTAAGTGTCAAAATGAATAGAGTAGGCATTTCCTCTATCTACCTCAGTGCGGCCAATGCCCTGTTTGTGAAATAGATTGGGTTGGAAGGATTCTTCTGAATAGCATTCGAATAGCACTGAATGGCCTCATCGTACTTTCGAGCGGCAAAGCACCGATTCCCTCGCTCCTTAAACTCAGTATCTGACATGATTGAAAAGGATCGCTTTTGACCTTGTGGGTTTGTATGATGACGCTGTCCTCCCCCTGTAGTGCTGGAAGCCATTACCGTCCTTACGTCTTGTTTTTTTTCTTTTGGTTGTTCTACCCCCGACTATTTGTTGACTGTTAAATTTTTTTCCTGGCAACCAAATCAGGTTAGTCGCCACAAAAGATTTACCAATTGTTTACGATTGCTG
>JAHZMT010003976.1:0-12907 GCA_027743785.1 Sinhomidia bicolor
TATCTTAACTCAACATTATTACCAAATTAAAGGTCAAAATACATATTGATCGGTTTATAAAAACAATTTCACCTTTAACTTCGTTCAAATATTAATATTTTTTTTATTTATAAATACATTTAGAATTACTACACACATAAGCATTAGTGTGCACAGGCAATATTAATTTTTTGATCAGCTATGTTCACAACCATTTCATAAACTTACTTATAATTATATAAATTATACAGTAACATTATTTTATTTTAATTACTTTCTCGTTTTACTAGAAGTAACCTGCAACTTTAGCAGCCATCAAAATATTTACAATGCTGTCCAGCAGATTCTGGAAATAATTCATTTTAATGTCTCTATCTACAACCCACATATCCGCCATTGTCAACGCTAATACCTGACATCCCGCCACACTTTTTCTAAGAAATAGTCGTTCCTTATCTTTTAGAGCGCCCACATCCCACCTCCATTTTCGCAAGCCATTAGTACTCAACTCAAACACCTTTCCACTAATTTCAAAAAAGAATATTAAAAACACCAGCACTATAACGGTAATAGTCAGCACCAAACCTGTCAAAGTAAAGCTTGCACTTTGGTGGCCCAATATTACTGCTGTATTTACACCCACACACAGAATGCAAAAAGCAGCTGCAAAAAATGCCATCAGAAGGAAACTCCCAAACTCGAGACAGGCTGAGACCGCTATGCATAACTGCTTGTAACATTGAAGCAATTTAAAACTAAATTTGAGCTGAAATAATTTTCGTAATATGTAAAATGTGGACACGCACATGTTGAAAAATTGTAAGGCAAATGCTCTTGCATTTAGAAAAACTAGCTGACATGTGCAGAAAATGGTGGCACACCGAAAAATGAGTACTGGCATGAGCCCCGTGACGTCCGAAGAAATAATGTTTAATTTTTGCATTGCCGTGAACCCCATACAAATCGGATCCAGCTTTAGCCACAGCAGCAGCACTGGAACGATAAATGAGCTCAAATTGTAGGCAAACACTAAATAAAGTAGGGTTATTCCTAGCCAATCAACCCGATTCCCATTCGCATCCCATTTGCTGAATTCTGCAAAAATTGAGCTTGCTTGGAGAAAGCACGTTTGGATAGCAGATTTCTGTACTTTCTTCCCTTTTTGCACTTTGTCGTGTTTAACAAGTCCCATTTCTTCTTCCAGGTCATAAATCCAGTTGCACAAGTTGATCAGTGTCCTTCCATGTTTTAGCATTATCACGTCATATAAAATTGACAGCCAAAATATTTGCGCAATTATCCCAAAAACTAGGATTTTGGTAAAGCTGAGCACTCCATGGTAGTTGACAAGGAGAAAGGGACAAAGTGTGCAGGTTCCGGTGGCGTATATAATAGTTAACAGCAATGCTATAAGATGATAGCTGTGAAGTTTAGGGAAACATTTTAAACCCGATTTCCAAATCCATTCATTCCTTGTTCGGTCCCAGTGAACCCAGTAGGTTTGAAAAGGATTTATATTCACAAAAGCCTGATGAAGTCTATACGCTTGTTTCACTAAAGGAGTGAGCATTTTAATGTGCACGACTGCGGTTAGTAGGTTAAAGATTCAAAAAATATCTATGAGTATAAATACCTACAGAGTGACTACCGTTAAAACCCACGGTTTACTGGCAAGCTTGTACTTACTTTACTTTACTTTCTTCGGGTTGCTCTCACTAAGGCAAAATGATGGCAAATACTTGAATTGAACTGAGCAGAATAATTTATTTCATGAAATTATTTTGAAACATTTCTAATAATAACTTTTGCTACTAAAAATTGTGCCTTCGTTTTGAATTTAGAACCAGTATAAAAGTTGCTTAAAGTATTTACTTGGATATTGAAAATGAAAAAGACATTTATTTAATCTGAAATTCTAGATTCTATCGCATAGTTCAAATATTTAAGGATATTACCCTGGGTACATTATTGTGAATCTTGAAAAGTTTTATTGTAAATTAAAAATGAGCAAATTAAAATAGGTACATAAATATGTACATGTTAATTTTGTATTTATGTTTCAGATTTGTGGGTCGATAAATATAAATAATTATTTTTGCAAAGTAAATTTAAATTTCAAAAGAAAAAAATAAATATCTAGAGAATTAAAAGCTTACTATGTGCATAGTTTGTATGTATTTAAATAGGGGTATCATTGTAACATTTAAGCGAATGCTGTTTATATTGGAACTCTAAATTATGGAGGTTATACTGTATACGTTCTGTACCTACAACATTTTTGATACTTTTATGTTTTTTATTTTTTTTGTACAGAATACTCAAACCGAATAATAAAATGTTGTTTTAAGGCATGTTAAATTTTTAATAATTCAGGTCAACTTTAATGTTTCTGCCGCGTTGAGTGTTTCCTGGTTGGTTTGAATTGAAAATGGACATTTTGCTGTGCATTTAATGTTGCTCATTAGTGTGCAGTTTGCAAGGTTAGTAATAATGCTGTATTGAATGGTTAGAGCTTCAAAAAGTTTAAGAATTTTAATTAAAAAATTATGAACAGATTTATTAACAGACGCGGAGGCAAAAAAATTAGATAGGAAGTAACAATTATCAATTATGCAAGAAGACAAAAGAAGACAATAAGAGTCAGTGGCATGCATTCAAACAAAGCCATGAATGACTCCAGTTAATGCTTTAATTTCCCAAAAATACTTTTACAAAAAGATAATATGGATATCGAATCTTCATTTAAAGCTCAAAAAATGTGCTTGATTTATTTGCATTAGACATAGGTAAATTAGTTTTAAAAAGTAATTACCACATAAGTTCTATACACTAAATTAGACCATAAATTAGAATAACTGATTATTATAGAGGCGTTGTACTAACAGCATCCTCCATTAGACCGACACCCATGTGCGCAACGTTTACAACGATGACAACCTGGACTCCACGCCTGCAAATTTCGAAATGGCAAAGGAGATGATAGGAAGGATGACAGTGTGTCCATTACCCCATCAGTATTTTCTAGAATGATGTTTAATTGATCACTGCGTTCTCCAATGTATGGAAGTGATGACACAGAAGTCAAGGCGAAATACAGTGTTAGAAGCGCGACGGTCAAGGTGCTGGTGACCAGAACGTTCATGTTTCCGATTCTGAGCAAATAAATACGTATGGTCAAATTTTTTAAAAAAAATAATAACTTTTTGAAAGCGAAAACAGAAGACCGGCTGTCTACCTTTTCAGTTGTCTGATGACAAGTGATTTTTAGGAGCACGTTGAAATAAGCAAGTCTAATGAGCAGTAGCAAGTATTTTGAACTGAGAGTGGACACGTGCAAAATTCAGCTTTTTATATGACGTCGCGAAAAACTCAGCTCGGCTCAACACTAACACAATATTAAACTGGTTTGATGATGACTTGACTTGTAAGTTAAAAGACATGATTTTTAAAGTTTGCTTTCAAAGGAAACACGAAAGTGTTTTCTTAGTAATGAGATTGCTCTACTAAAAATAAACAAAAATATGTGCAAAATTAATGAAAGCTCATGTCAACAAAATTTATGAACTTGACTGCTTGCAAAGTGATTTGATATATTTACGAAACGAACACGAACGTGCTCATCCATCCCTTTACAAACCGGCTCATTACCTGTAAAATTGAACCATGCAGTGCAATTGCAAAAAAATAAATACAAGGCAATAAAAGAAGCTGTGTAAATAAAAACAAGAATATAATAAGCATCATCATCAAATTGCTTACATGAGTTTGATTGTACAAAAATAATACCTATGTGCATGATTAAAAAATTTTTTTTATTTTGGTATTAACTTGTCCTCCTTTGAGCAGCCCTCCTGCTGAACAATATTTTTGATCGTCTTTCACATTTGGTTCTAGTCCTATGACAAGGTAACAAGTGTTCACTCAATAAGTACTTAAATTATTTGCTAATAGGTAAATAATCATCAATTGTGGAATGAGAAAGTAATGCGTAAGTAGAAACTGTATTAAAACTTGCAAAACAATAATATAACATGCGCCCGATATTATTTTGTTTGACAAATTCACCTAAACTAATTCAAATGACACTAGACTAGACAAAAACAATGATCTCTGTAAAATGAAGTAAAATAAAAACTAGTCCAGAAAAAATTGAAAACGTATGAAAAAAATATTTAAACGTGTTGTGGTGAAAGAGTACATTTTGAAATGAAGTGGCTTAAAATAGGGTGAACTAGTGAACAAACAATGTGCAGTTACACTGGAATGAAAGCGGCACGTGGGCATATTTTAAATCTCTATTTATCAGATCAGATCAGAGAGCATACCTATTGGCAGGAAAAGAGCTTCTGGGTAACCCGTTTACTTTTTATTAATTAATTCATTTTATTTATATCAAAAGACTTTATTGCATCAATTATTCAACAACCAGATTCAACTTACTATTCAGTTTACAAGTTCAGCAATTTACTAAAAATGCAAAAGTTACAAAAATATTATAAATATTATATAACATTGACATATTATCTTAAAAAATAAAGATTGAACACAAATATAAAGGTAACCAAACGATTGTAATGTCCACGTGGAAGGTGTGGACAGCAAAGACATAATCGTTGGAGGAGATCGAAGCACTTATTCTATGTTTGCCCATCACCATGAGTTGAGTATCGTAGACTAAAAATGTTGAGAATATTAGAGCTCCGACGGAAACGCATTCCAGGTACGTAATGGAAACTGTGTTTTTTGAAAGGACTACCAGAATAGCAAGGCTAACAAGAATAATTCCAGTGGCGAAGAGGATGCCCCCACAAGTAGCAAATGTGGCAGCAAAAATGGTCAGTGACACACCCGCAACCGCAGTGACTACCACAGCTGTAAATACTACACTATCGCTGAAATAAAAATAATAAGTGGAAAGTATATAATTTGCTTAATTAAATAAACTGGACATTTAAAATTGAAAATATGTATATAATTTGCTTACATTGAAACGGCAGAAATAATCACAAAGACGAATGATAGTGCCAACGTGTGGAGAACCACACAGACAATGCTTCCTGGTGCCTTTTTTGCCAGGGAGCAGCAACACGCGCAACAGCCGATAATAATAATTAACGGGAATGTGAAGAAACTTGCAACGGCCAGGTGCAAGTCAGACTCTAAGCGTCTCCCCCAATTTGGGATAATTACAAAAATGGTTATGAAACCAACTACCGTTACAAGCTGAGCACTAACTATTCCATAAACTTTTCTAACAAACGCCTGTCGTTGGGAAATGTCCGAGAAAATTCCGGGTGCATCAGCAGCGGTAGTAGTAGCAGTAGCAGAAGGTAAATTAGAATTTGTTTCCGACGGTCCATGTGCTTCTAAATTATTATCGGTTGCAGAATTAACTACCAGTGACACTTGCTGTTGTTGTGGATAATAGTATGCTGCTGCTGGTGCTGCTTCTGAGTATGGCGGCGGAGGTCCTAGGTCTTTGACAAAAAAGGAGGATGCAAATTTTTACAAAAAAATGCAATATTTATTGTCTGTTGTTATCTGGTAGGTTGTAGTTTACCTTCGTGTGTAGAAGGTTTGTTCATTGTTCATTTGTTCTATTACTGAGTATTGAAAATTTCAGAAAACAACAAAATTATGTACAAAAATTTACACTTGAATGGAAACCGAATTATGGTTTGCTGTTGTGAGTATCTTCATTCATGGAATTGGCAACCTCACTGGTGGCGATATTTGGAAATATACATGAGTTATGTTACAAGGTAGGTAGTATTCAAGAGGAAAATATAACACTGAAATATATTTGCTTGCTATAAATATTTGCAAAGGAGCTTTCCTTTTTGTCAAGGTTTTTCTTTTGATGTGTTACACTGTCATTCCAAGAAGAAAGCGGATGCCTTACGATGGGAAGGGAACAGATGAGTGCTCGCAAAGTCGAGGAAAAAAGTGATCTTGTTATAGGCTTTGCGAAAAAAAACATTTTTGTGCAGGAAACTGTTGACTCACAGATGTGATAAAAGAAAGCAGAGAAAAATGCGGTTTCAGGTTACGTTGCATCGGGAAAAAATGGAGTATACCTATTATTTTATACAGTGTTATACTTAATAAATATAATAATCAATTATTGTTAAGGCTGATACTAAAAAGACAAAAAAATAAATCCTGTAATGCGCCGTACTTAAAAGAAAAATTAGTCAAACTTATATTGTTTCTAGCAAACGTTTCGAATGTGTGAAAGTGCATGTTGAATAATCCGAATGCATTTAGTTCTAGAGCTTATTCATGCACTACAAAGAAAATGTATACTTTAGTTTTCAGTTTGGTCGGACTGGGTACACATTAGTAATGGTAAGCATAATATTAGCTTTCACTACACACACTGCAAAGGCATTAGAAAGATTTCGCGTATGAAAGTGTCTTGTGTAAATTTTATCTTTATCACATTCTATGTCCCAGGATTGGCACATAATTTTGTGAACACATGTATTATTAATATTTTTCATTCGTATTGTAACCAAATCAATTTAGGCAAAACTGACAAAAGAATTGTTAGAATAGAATGTACTTGGAAATGGAGCATCTGAATTTCTGTTGAGAAACTAAAAAGTACGCAGTTACACTGCGGTGAAACCAGCGAATGGGATTATTCTAGAATTACTGTGTACCATCCAAAAATTATTGAGAATACAACTGTGGGTAATAATGCACATCTGATAATATGCTGCAATTCGACAAGTTAGAAAGCATACATATGATATTTTTCAGATCTCTCCGTCTTAACATTCTCCGAACGCATATGAACAAAACAAAGCAGTTGGGCAAACCATCGGTCCATTTTGATAACATCTAAATTCCTAATTACATCATTTCAGAAACTAGCCTCTCGGCATTTTATTGACCTTATAAGTTCAACATTAAACAAAACTGCAAAGTTTACAAAAAATATACACATTACCCTAAAACCAAAACTTAGGTACAAACATCAGTTTTAATTTTTATCCTGTATATTGTCAGTCAAATTGTATATTTAAGTTACCAACATTTTCTTGGACAGTAGCAAAACCAAACGCACATAATGTCCATGTGAAAGGTGTGCACAGCAAAGACATAATCGTTCCAGGAGATTGAAGCCCTTTGTCTGTGCTTGCCCATCACCATAAGTTGAGTGTCGTATACTAAAAATGTTGAAAATACTAGAGCTCCCACGCAGCCGCATACCAGGTACGGGATAGGAAACAGGTCTCTCAAAAAAGCCATAAGAATGGCAAAGCTAACCAGAACGATTCCCGTGGCTAGGAGGATACCACCACAGGTTGCAAATTTGGTCGCAAAAATGGTCAATGACACACACGCAATCGCACTGACTACCACAGCCGTCAATAATATTCTATCGCTGAAATAAAAATAAAAAGTTTACAATTTGAGTAGCCGAATAAACTTGACATTGCAAATTGAAAATATCTATACATATTTTTTTACTTTGTAGCAGCAGAAATGATCACAAAGATGAATGCTAGTGCCAACGTGTGGAGAACCAAACAGACAATGTTTCCTGGCGACTTCCTTGGCATGGAACAGTAACACGCACAACAGCCGATAATAATGAATAGTGGGAATGCGAGGAACATTGCAAAAGCCAGGTGCAAGCCAGGCTCTATATGTCTCCACCATGTGGGATTAAGCATGAAAACTGTCATGAAGCTAATTAGTGTTACAAGCTGGGCGCTAACAATTCCGTAAACTTTTCTGACAAACACCTGTCGTTTGGAAATGTCCGAGAAAATTCTTTGTCCACCAATTGTAGTGGCGGCACAAGGTAAATTAGAATTTGTTTCTGATGGCGTAACTACTCTAAAGTTATTATTTGTTACAGAATTGACTACGGAAACAGACTGGAATCCACCTTCTCGAACAGGAATTACAACCAGTGACACTTGCTGTTGTTGTGGATAGTAGTATGCGGCTGGGGCTGCTTCTGAGTATGGTGGTGGAGGTTCCCCAAAATCTTTGACAAATAAGTAGAATGCAAATTTGTAAAAAAATGCAATATTTATTGTCTGTTCTTATCTGGCACATTGTGGCTTACCTTCGTGTGGAGGAGGTTTGCACAAAGGGTTTTCGTTGTCCATTGTTTATTTACATAAATTTATTTTACAGATTTCACAGAATAATATACACAAGATTAGACACTTAGACACCGAAAGGAAACGTAATTACTTCTCTCAATCTTTTCACCAACTACGTGTTGTTGTCGTTGTCAGTATCATCTTTCAGGGGATCAGTTTACGACGTACTACGTACATAAATAGGTGATGCAGCATCACTGATGCTGTGAGGCTACGTTTGGAAATATGGGTCATGTTACGTGGTAGGTAATAGGTAATGTTCAACAGGAGATTATAAAACGAATACATATTTGCTGTATATTTATAAAGGAGATTTTTTGGTCTATTAACAAGTAAGTATATCGTCGTTACAGGAAGAAGGTGGATACCTGAAGGTGGGAACAGATGAGCGTTCGCTCGCAAAAAGTCGATATGTTATCTTCGGTACAGCTCGCATTGCATTGTAAGCTCTTTGTGCAAAGACATTCGTTTGCCGGAAACTGTTGTCACGCACATAGAGATACAAAGGGAAAAAGTAAAGAAATGTGCAGATTCATTGCCCCGCAAATATGCATGCAGTAGTTCATAGTCCAAAATTGATGGATATTATGTGTTGTGCGTTTTGCTTACTTATTATATGACTTACTTTTATTACGAATATACATAACTAGTGCTTTCTTTATTACAAAAAACTTTTGTTGTATAAAAATAAATACATCTATCCATTATATTGCCGTATTACTTACTTGCGGAAAATAAATTTTATTTTCTTTCCTTTCCCTGTGATCTATCTGTATTGCTTCTTGTATCAAGTTTCTGTAGAAAAAAATCAAAGGATTAAAAAGCAACCACCAATGTAGGTATCAAAAAGACGTCAAAGAACAAAAAAAAATTTGGGGTGGGGGGTTCTTTGATGAAATTTTGTAGTATAAAACTACCGCATCAATTTGTATTTGTTATTATATTTTTTTGCGAAAAAACCAAGTTGTCAACAAAAAACAAATGATATACATAATTTTAAAGTTTTTATTTCTTATATAAACGTTTAGTTACGCTCGTCAAAATAAAAAGTAAAATAATATTTATTAATAAATATTTACTACTTTCTTTCAACATTATGCTTGTCGTTAACTTTTTATCTCACACTCAGGTAGCTTTTCAGCTATTGCTATGTTTTCAGTGGTAACAGAAATTATGATAAATTATTACTAACATTGGTATTACGAAAGAAAAAAATGCTACAGCCTCATACCTTAGTTATGAATTCGTCGAGGTCCAGTGAAAGTAATAAATAATATAGTTCAAGAGAGATGGGGGGTGGGAATTTTATGATCTAAAATTCAATTTGTTTTTAAAGCAAAAGAAAAATAATTGAATTTGGCATACTCAATACTCCTTGAAAAATTGCAGTCATGATTTTGTAAAGAGGCGTACAATATTAATTGGCTTAAGTAATTTTACGGAAATTTTCTAAACCTGACTTACGTAAAGTCAGTTTTTATCGTGAAGGCTAAAATATCAATTCAAATATTTAGATAGAGATTTGCAAGCTTGAGTTTATCAAAGCCTTTCCACACGTTCATAATTTATTCCAGCATTTCGTTGTCATAAGTCAAGATGCCAACATGCCTGAGTAAATGAGAAATACGTCAATGTAGATTTAAATGAAACCGTCAGTCAAAAATTGTTTGTCAAACATTCTGGAATAATTTTCTGGGAAAAATAATTTTTATTTGCTACATTGAAACAGTGCAGTGTCGTTAATTTGGTCAAGATAAATAAAATTTGAGTACAGTAAAAAAAATTTCTTGAACATATTCAGAGTAAAACTGCAGTAGCAATTAGTATATTCACAAAAACTACTTAGCCAAAAAATTGTCAAAAATTTCCAAATGTTACAAAATCATTTAAATTTTTTTAAGGAAATATGTCGACTGGCTGGATCACTGGGCAGTGTGAACATCTACTGGGATACAGACCAAAGCTCATTGAAGTGCAAAACTAGATCCACTAAAACTGGAAAACTTGCAAATTTTGCCAAGTCTGCCTTTCGACACACACTGCACACAGCACTACTCGCTACATTTATACTGGGAGGTGTGTTCAACGTTTTATTTTGGCCCACGGACAGCTTTATATTCAGAGATAAGATCCTTTTTCTTTTTGCAGCTGTGGCCCTTGTATCGTTAAAGCTTTTCATGAAAACATGTTCCAGCCATGAGTCTGACATATGCTTGTATGTCAACGGACTTGTTCAAGGAATGGAACGTTGCTCATCTTCAAAACCTTTTAAATCTCCATCCCTTAAACGGTTCTGGGCTACACTACTCACATACTGTATATACAGTACTTTTAGAGTAATCTCTCCACTATTTATTTTTGCTCTGCATTGGTTTGCTCCTTGCAAGCCGTCACTAATGGGATACATGATTTTGCCAGAATGCCACGCTACTTCTGAAGTGGAAACTGAACATGGCAAACCAAATTTCAATATATTAAACAACGCTGTAAAATTACCATTGTTTGCCATCAATTACTGGATGTGGGCGTTTGGAATGAACTGTGGGATATTTGTTGACGCTGGACTACTGGTTTGCTGCTCCAACACGTTATACGAAAATGTTCACCGGTATGTATGTGTGGATTACCTTTATGAATGCTAATATCTATTTAAATTAAATATATTACTTACTTTTTTTTAACTAGATTTCTGATCAACTGCATAGAAGGAAAGTCCAGCTCAACCCTAATTACGATGCAGTACAGGACTTTCCAAGTACTTGGGGTACTGATGAACGAAATACAGCAAAACGTTATTGTGCCGACTGCTCTAATTGGAGTAATACTACTTCAGTGTTTGACACTGACCATGGCCATAAAATCAGTTCAAACAAATGACGGTCATATTTCTCTTTTTCTCCTTTTTCTTTTTCTCGCCGTGGAGTTTATGATAGGAGGTAATTATTCTTTTTGATGGTTTGGCACAAATTATATCGCAGTCTGAAGAATGCATCTCATATTTGCGAGGAGAATATGCCGTGCAGAGGTTACTGAACATGAAAAGTATCAAATGGCAAAGGAAATTCTTTAACAGTTGTAGATCCATCAAAGTTAGATTTGGATCGTTGAATTTCATTGACAGACTTACATCCCTGAACTGCGTAGATTTTGGAAACGATTTGACAATACAACTGATTCTTCTAGGAAAATAATGTACTGTTAAACATTTCGTTAGGTGTAAATGTAGAAACTGTAAATAGACATAAAGTACTTCTTGTTTCATGATTGAAATGGCAACCAATGACTTATACAGAAGTTGCTTGCTTCTTTATATTGTGTTCAGTTTGATTTTTATTCGTACACAATGTCATGCCATGCTCCCTTTTTGAGTTTTCAATCTAGACCAAGTACAAAAAATAAAATCAATAGCTTTAACCAGCGACTGAAAATAATGTGGAAATAATGTATCTCTGTACTTGTCACGAAACGTTTCCTGTCTACATTACTATAAATCCCTTGATGAATATCCTGGATTGGATCGAAATGTTGGGTTTTGTTTTTTGAATAAAATAGCTTTCCAATTTACACTCGTCGTATTAATTTTTATTTTTATATTAACATTACACTATTACATCATATTGGATAGATAGAAATGGTTTTACTTTTATGTAAGTTTATAGGCTCAGTCGTCTTTTATAAATAGTTATGTATTTTCCATCACACTAATCACAAAGTCATTTAATTTCATGATGTGCAACAGCGTCTCAAATAAGCTGCAACGCAGTTTGTATTTCAACATACACACATAGTTTTAAGAGCAATTATCATTGGCAAGTATTTAACGAGGTTTGAGAAAAATATACATAGCTCTTTTCAGTATTTAATTCGCACGGAAAGCATTTTTTTTTCGCTCGGAAAACCAAATGCATCGTATGTATTTAACCTTGTTGTCCTTGTATTTTATGAGAAATTGCATGGTTCATGTAAATGCAGCAATGTTTTTGATTACGAAATTTCGTTTCAAAGTAATGAAAAGTTTCTAAAAATTTCATAACTAGAGCATACATACATGTAAAATATTTTTGTTTTAATTTCACTAACGAATGCCTACAACTGTCATGTTTAAAATAATTAATTTTTAAGAATTTCAATACATTAATTTCCGTTTTTCTAAACATATTTTGAAACATTATAAACATTCTAAACATTTTACAAAAATAAGACGTAGCATTATTCTTTGCTTAGTGCACAAGTCATTTTCTAAGGTCTACCTCGTTTGAGTTTCTGACCCATGCCTCCTGTAATGTAATTGCTTCAGTTGGAAGAATAAAACTTTTAAACATTTAAATTAGCAAAGACAACTGCATGTTTGCATGCATAAGTTTTTAAAAATTGATTCTGTGTTTTCAGTGATTGTTATGTTCCCGTTTATTATGTGACAAAGTCACATTATTAAAACACCACACAAACGTGAGGGAGCGAAGAGAATTTGTCTGAAGTCTGAATTCTGTGGGGTGTCCGCCCTATAACTTCTAAACGCTTTAACCTATTCAACTCAAATTTTGCACACCGACTTCATGCCTCTATGGGACCACCCCTTTTGAATTTGAGCAAAACGGTTTTCATTAAATCCCTACTGCCTTTCAAGGAGTATGCATAAAAAGAGTTTTCCGGTTTAAGCAAACAAAGGGAATGATTAATATACGTATTTTCAATTTATTTTGAAAATATTAATAGGTAGAGTTTTGGTAGTTTATTTTGTGAAACGTTTGCCACTGAAGGCAGTAAACAAAGGGTATCGGTCGAATCTGTTTTGTATTTGC
>JAHZMT010003977.1:0-12619 GCA_027743785.1 Sinhomidia bicolor
CAAGCTAACTTGTCACAATGTTTACTCTATGAGAGAAAACTAAATATGACACTTTTATTTTTTCGAAATACTTCGTCAGCATTATGGCTGTTAATACTAAAAACTCTTAATTTTACGCAAAATACGGCATAAGGCCCACCAAAACTTATCTGTTCTTTGAAGAAAGTCAATTTTTAGCAGTTTCAAAGTTTTACGGTCGGTTGAAAACTAAATCGCTGTGCGTATTCGTAACTACTATATAAGTTTTATTTCATTTTAGAAATTACTGCAGCCTCAGCTACTTTGAAGAAGAAGATGAAACTGCTTATTGTCTGAAAAGTTATAGATAGGCTTTTTAATAATAATAAAAAATTAAATAAATTTGAAGTGCTTATCGGTCACATTCGACGATTTCTTGTTTTAATATGCATATATATTAGGTAAATAAAAATCAATTAGCATCGGTAAAACTCGCATAGTAATTTGCATATCACAAAGACTAAATTTATTACCATGTAAATTTACAGTTATGAGTAACTTTTGTGTCAAGGTTTGGTAAAAAATTATATTTTAAAAAGTGCTGTTTTTTGCTGTAGCTTTAAAATTAAATTTTCCTGTAGTGGCCACTTAGACGGTTGCATGAACAAGTTTATATTTTTAATACTTTTCCAAACATATTACGAAACATAAACTAAGGACCCCGATAAATTGTTACTTTTATATTCTAATCACGGCTTCCGTCAGCAAGCATNACATAAACTAAGGACCCCGATAAATTGTTACTTTTATATTCTAATCACGGCTTCCGTCAGCAAGCATGGTTTTTCACAAAAGTGATGGATAGTAAAACAAAATGCAAACAAACTAACATAGGAAAATTACTATAGAGTTCTGTTGTATCCATTCACGGCCACTTGCTAACTTGTGACCTTGTCTTATTTTGAACGAAACAACTCTATCTCTTGTTGAACTTTATGCTTTATTCATACATTACATAGGATTTTTCTAGAATCATAATAGTCGGCACTGATTTGGCTACTTTACTTTACTGATCGCTTCTCAGTTTATTTAAAGTTTATCTATTCTTTCTCATATTTTAGAGAATTTAAATAAATTATCTCTGCTTCTTATTCGCCATCTAATATTGTTGATATTAAATTTCAATAGCATTCTTCGCCCTCTCCCGTTTATCATGGTTTTGTTCTACAACTGGAACAAGAAAAGTAATCAAACGGTTTATGGAAACGTGTAATCATCTCAAGAGTCAGGAGGAACAAATTTTGGTGAGTTTTAATGATACATAGGTATAACAAATTAATGAATGACTAAGAAATTACTATTCATTGCGATGCAACCAACTTGTTGCAGAATTGCATAAATTCACTCTGGTATATCCTTCTTGCTTTTAATTACAAGACATAAGCACAGTTCAGTTACTGAAGAATTACACTTGTTAAAAAATGGTCAGAATCTATGATTAAAACAGTTATTTTTTTAAAAAATGTTTTTACCGTTCTTTAGTGCAACAGCTCATCATTCAAAGTTTTTTGGTTATAATGACACAGAAAAAACTAATATTTTGTATTTTGTCAAGTCAAACAATTTTTAATATTTTTTTTCTTTAATAAAGAAAATATGTAATAAAGAATGCATGAAACTATGCAAACAAAGTTTACATTGATTGAAGTTGGCTCAGTGAATAGTTTATTACAACTTAGGTAACTGTATTTTTCAAGACAAAGTACTAAATAAGACTTTTAACATTTTACTTTTAAACTTTTACCTTTTTACTCGTAACTAGTTAAAGAAATTTAATTCAAATCCTAGAATATATTTTTATTAAGAACAACTTGTCATGTATAATTTAGATTTAGAATATTTTGAAATACTATATATACCTATGTCAAATAATTTTATGTACTATATTGCTAAAAAACACAGTTTACATTGATTGAAGTTGGCTCAGTGAATAGTTTATTACAACTTAGGTAACTGTATTTTTCAAGACAAAGTACCAAATAAGACTTTTAACATTTTACTTTTAACCTTTTACCTTTTTACTCGTAACTAGTTAAAGAAATTTAATTTAAATCCTAGAATATATGTTTATTATGAACAACTTGTCAGGTATAATTTAGATTCAGAATATTTTGAAATACTATATATACCTATGTCAAATAATTTTATGTACTATATTGCTAACAGATACATACATTCCAAAGTTGAAAGCTGTCCTTCCTTATCTGTTTTCACAAATAAATATAGGGTTGCCCTCTTTACATGACAAAAAAAAATTTTGAGTGACAATTAAAAAGTATGTTTACCTATATAGGCTTCCAACTTATCATCTTTAATGTACTATACTTGATATACACTTACCTTAGCCTTATCATATGTAAATAATACTCAGAAATAGATTATCACCGGATGTTTTCTCAGTTTGGAGTTGCAAACTTTTGTGTGACCTGTATTAGGAAAAGTAGTTTTAAAACATATTGTAAATGTTTACATTTGAAAACTTTGGACACGCTTCGGTCAATAAATCCTGATAACAAAGACATGCATGCATTAGGTATTATTTAAAAAATGATATTTCTCAGATTGCACTGCAACCTTTTCAATTTCCCATTTTTTTGACAGAACAGGTGAAAGATATACAAATTTCTTACGCTTGCATATTGCATACTGATTAATTTAATGCCTGCATCCAGGGATTGCTAACCACTTTGATTAATTAAATGAATTACAAAGTACTTTTCTAAAGTAGGTAATGCATTTCAATTACAAATTGCCAATCTATTTTATTATTAACGAGCAATACCTATTGACCCACTTTATGCTGAAGTTTGTGTCTGTCCGTCCGTGAATACGATGTCTCAAGAACCACATGAGCTATACAAATGTTGTTTTCATCAATGCAGCACTGGTGACTAGGGAAAGTCCTTGTGTAATTTTAAAGAACTTACCAAAATAGAGACCGCCAAAAGCGTTCTGACTTTAAATATTTTTAAATTGGCACATGTACATACCCTACACACGTGGCGCATTTTTATCCATTGTCGACGAATAACAATTATTTAAAGATAGATTTTGTATTGTAAGTTTTTAACCGTTTATGTGAAACCTACCGTTTTCGTCATAACATGTAAACGAAAATAAATATTTTACTGTTGTCGACAAACTGTACTTTGACAGTTTGAACTATTGATTTGATTTAAACTGTTTTAAATGCTTTTGCTATTGATGCGTTTTGACTTCGACTGTTTATTGAATTCATGCATTTGAAAACCAAACTACTAAGATTTAAAGAAAATTTGCTATATCTGGGAAACATCTACGTTTTGAGCATAACCTTTCCATCAAGGTTTTAAACGAAAAATTATGAGTGATGGGTAATTAAAAATAAATATTTTTTTCGAAAAGCATTTTAATGACAAACCACAAATCGCACGCTTTCGTGAAAAACTGTATTTCAATAAAATTAAACCAAACATTTTTGTAGTTGAATTAAAAGCATAATTACGTGTAAATGACAATGACTGCACAACATACCACATGAAATGTTAAAGATAATTTTTAAAAAATATATAACAAGGCCCCACGTGTTTGTAAAACGGTTTTGACAGGCGCTTCCGTTGGTAGTGATGACACAAATTACATTTTGTAATTTTGGATGTTTTCTCAGTTGAGGAAAATCAAGTGATTTTTCATTTGGAACAGCAAATATTTGCGGCATTGAGCCAGAGGTATATAAGGATGGTGGAATTTTAAAGCAAACCCATCAAAGAAAAATTGTCCTTTGCACGCTGCAAACCTGACTAATTTATTTTTAAATTTCTGACAGAAGTTAAACAGAAAAACCTAAAAATGAATACTTTCGTTCAAGTCGCCGTATTCGTCCTGGCTACAGTGGTTCTTTGTCAAAGTGAAGGTCAAACACGTCAAATACTTTCCTTTACCCTGGCAGCTCGGTTTGTACTTTTACTAACCAATTTTTCTTTATTTTTATATGTACATATAAAGCAATAATTAATCGGTATTTGTTTATGTCAGGAACTTGCCATCAGGAAAAAATCCCTATGCTGAAATAAAAAACCCGATTCAATGCTTAACTGAAATCATTAAAGACACTCAAAATCCAAATTGGTCAAAAGTATGCACCGTTGAACGCTTTGATGGAGGTGACAAGGTACTACTGTTTCAATTTAGCAAAGTTTGAAATATTATTTATCTGGTTTTAACACAACTTATGTAATTATATGAATTTACAGAACCTTGTTTTTGATATACGACATGGTCGCACAGGCTTACCAGATTCAGTACGACACCCATCACTTTTTACTTATTTATAGCAGAAAATCTAACAAAGTCATGTCGCTAACATATTTCCATATTTTAACAGAGCCTTGGATTAGCTACAGTGAAAACACAGGATATGCTTGAAGTCGGCAGTAAAGTCACCGTCGGAATTTACAAAGATTCGGTTCAAGTAGGCACATTTGAAGTTACTACAACAACCGCTGAGTGATGGACCATGAACCTTCGATACAAGAAAATAAAATATATGTATGTAATATACGTAATTTTACCTAATATTTGTAATTTCTTTATTTACTTATACTGAAAACAGAAACTGTTGTAATTTGCAACTTACCAATTAATTTAAATAACTTGTAAATCATAAAGTTATTGTAGTTTTAATTTCAAGGCATTTGCATCATATTGTGAGAAAATGGATACAAAAAATACATTAAATGACTTTTTCTCATTTAAAAAAATACCAGTAAAAATATTGTAGACTTTTTTAAAAATTGATTTCAACAAACGTATTACATGAAAAAGTTATTCTAGCCACTCTGACTCTGGTTGACAGCTTGATCAGTCAGTCAATTCTTTCAAAACATCGACTTTCCCCTTTGCGTATTATATGAATGGTCGCTAAAATTCATAAAAAGAATAAAAGTAGGAAGCCAGAAATGAGTTGGTCGAAGAATTATTCCGAAAAAAATAAAATCCCAAAATTTCGGAGGGAAATTTTAGAGCAAAAGCGAATTGTTTCGCTGTTGAGAAACTTTCCAGAACTGGATGTTGGAACCAGTATTCTAAACACTCCAAGGGTTCAATGCAATGGTTAACTGGATTTAATTTGAAGTTACATAAAAAGGGCACTACACTACACTGTTGTTAAACTGGTGAGCTAATGGTGAGCTACACGACCGTTTATTCCAGACAACGATACAGTCAAAAAAAGTTTGACTTCTGTTGTGATCTCCAAATAAAAATTAAGGTTATTTAAATTTAAATTATTCATTTCATTTCATACTCTTCTTCTTCAGTTCTTTTTTTGCAGTGTATAACGTAAAGCACTTTTAACACAGTAGATCACAACATAGATAACAACTCCACATAATAAAGCTAATGACTTTGTTGTAGTACTGTTCCATACAAAGAATGGCTCAACAACTAAAATGATCATAAAATGTTTTTTTTATTAGAATGTTTAAAATTTATTCATACTCATACTTTACATTTCAAATTTGCCCACACATTTGCATATCGCTGACTTTGTTGATAGTAGATCGTATCGCAATAAACTGGGGAGGGTCCCGCCGCTCCCTCAGCAATAATTGAAATATCGAAATGCTCACCTACTTTCTCCGAAGTATTTTTGTCAATCGGAAAAAATATCACGTTTTTAGACACATCATAAGTAAATATATTACAGTTCTCTACGTTTAGTAGACAATTATTATGACATTTCTTGGATTGACTTTGATCAGGTTGAGCGAAAAAACTTAAAACCGTTAGGTTTCCTTCTGGTAAAACTTTACTGTTATTAGTAAAAGTGTAGTTTAAATTATTTTTCCATGTCACCGCAACTTTATAATTCGAGATACGATTTGCATCGCTTGTGTACATTGGTGGATCCCAAGAGAGCCAATAACCATCATCAGTTTCGTTGACAATTTGAACATGAGAAGGTGATGGCGGAGCTGTTTGTGAAAAGATAGGCGTAATTACTGCATTACAAATTATATTGAGCAATTTTTTAAGTTTGCTATTTTAAATGCGTGTATGTACTGTACTATATTTTCAAGCACTTACGACAGAACGCAAAACTGAATCCTTGCAATTCTAAACACGAAGGTACACGATACTGATGACTAATAAATGTTTCCTTTCCACCTCCAAATTTCTCAATAACACGAATCGAATAATTTTGGTCGTATTCTAGACTGTTTAATTTCACCCAGAACGCCTGGTCGCCAATTCTTCTTTCCACAACTAAGATATCATTGTCATCCATATAAAAAACGTCAGAGTCACATGAAGCATTACTCCCAGATCCACTCTGCCATCTGAATAATCCTGATGGACGTGGATACCTTGATAAGTTGTTTATTTCAATATTAACAACGTGAAAGTTCCTCGGCTTGAAAATGGATAACTGAGAACTTTCATAAACACGTATTACAGAACTTGTCACTGGAGGGTACACGTGGTTTGGCAGAGACGGCTGTTACTCTAAACTGATAACTGGAATTAGCCTGGGTAGGAAAACGGAACAACCAGTAGGATTGCACTGACTTTGTCACGAGCGACCAGTTACCTTCTTGACCAATTTCCAAGACAAAGTACAGTGGTATCATATTCGGTGGTAAATTTTCTGGGAAAAAAGTTGATTCATTCCGGATATGGCAGGATACTCCATTCGAATGTTGGTCAGATAATTTTTAATTCCTGTGTAAGAGTTACAGTGAAATACTGGTAGTGGACTGGGAATATGTTTTGATATAGGGTCAATGGTATTAATTTTATTGTCGATAAACTTTTGTTTATGAAAATACAAATCGCATCCTCTTAACATTTCTTCCATATAGAATGTCACATTTTCTTTTGTTGATTGTAACTTTTGTGCAGTTAGAGCTTGTTGAATACTATCTGCCGCGCTTTGTGCGCACTAGATTAAAACAATAATATCATTGTATTACTTTAGTTTTTAAAAGTTTTTGAAAAATAATTATGCTAAAATTAAATTTTACATAATTTGCGTATTACGTTGTTTGTGTGTGTCGTTAATTTTCTACATTCTGTATCCTCGTAATAATTTAAGCATATTGATGGCATCATTAGTTCCGAATACTTGTCTAGTTGTGGCAGAGTTTCATTTTCCTACTCATGTCAAAATAAAAATTCATTTATAACTTTTTTATTTAAGTTAATTGGAAGTTATTTTTCTTTGGCTGTATATTATTTATTTTTCTGCTAAATAATAAAACTAGCATTAAACTAGTGTAGGGTAAATGCATTTTTTTAAATGGCCCGTACAGGACTGAATCAAATTAATAGCCAATTTTGTAAGCTATCTAATAATGACCCTAACCTTGATTCTCAGAACGTTATATAGTTTCTCATTATGTTTTTGTCAAATGATTGGCATTTAGGTGTGGAAAAGTTCAAACACATGCTCTGAGGAAAAGCCAACGTTTCATTGAATTGAAGAGATTAAATATTGTAAATTCGTAAAAAAAAATTTGTAAAAAATACAAATTTTTATACAATATTATTTCTAATTTTTCTACATTTTTATGACAGCTTACTACTGCAATTGCCAACAGTCTAGCTTGAGCAATGGAAATCCAGTATCCATCCGAAAAGTTATCGTTATCATTGTGCTGTTCGTCTTTCGCCTCTTATGCAAGCACGAACGCAACTCGTTCATTATGTTCTAAAAAGGCTTGTAAGCCCAAGAGAAAAAAGTACATGAGGATGTTCAAATACATGGTAGAAAGTTCAAAATCACTTTAGGGAAATTTTTCAAAAAAATGTTTACAAGACAAACTTTTTGTTTATTTAACAGAAACGTTATTTAAGTAATAAAACTACCGTCACTAGTCACAATTTTAGCATTCTGAACCAGTAATGTCACCAGTCGGATTTATACTAAAAGTAGATAATTTATAAAGATTCAATGTATATATTTATTCCAGCTAACATAGCAACACTAGTGACATGTTACGTTTGACTCATGACCTTTTGTTCATTTACTGAGTTTATGACCAGTTGGTCTTAGTCTCGCCAAATAAATTATATTATCATCATTTTTCTTTCCATGAAAGTACCTATGTATGTATACGTACCTAGTATGGGATTTGTTTCGCAGTAGAAGAAGTTGTCGACTAGTAATGAATGACATATTATTTTGATTTACTTTATTAATCGTGAGAGCTTCCAAGAGATTTTACTTTCTTTAGAAGACGCTTGTCGTAATGTTTGTTTTTTATCTGTAAAAATCCTTGTACATTAATTATTTACACGCAAATTGGCTAAATTTTTAATAGTATACAATTTTATATTGATATTGATCTAAAAATTTCTTTTCGATTTTACAGAAAGTCATATCTTTCCAAGTACCAAGACCCGAAATAAATCCAAAACTAGAGAAAAAGAATAAAATTGTATTCCTAACTCGTAAATTGACTGCTGTAAAGGTAATCATGTAGCAAACTGGTTTGAAACTTGTGCCATCATGTCTACTACAGTTTTCATTATACAGGTTTGTTTACCGTGTTTTACATCCATGGTGTAGTACCCTAGTTGCACCTCAAACTCTTCTAACACATAAAGACACTTTACATTTGAAACTCTAAAATATCCATTATAATGTGACAAGTACCGTGGAGGGGAAAATAAAAAGTAATCCATTTTATACCGGAAATTTTAAAGAAAATATGTATGGTATTTTTAAGTAAACTTTTTCCAAGTATAAACAGACGCATGTCAACTAAATGTTGCTCTTATCAGAAAGCACAAAACTATAAAATCCAAAAAACGTATGGCACAGGAGAGTCGAAAGTTATATGAGTCAGATTTGTTTTTTAGCATCTTATATTATTTTGTTTGTGCTAAATTTCTATACTGTTTTCAGGGTTTTATCAGTATCAATTTATATAATTCATCTTTTGATTCGTACATGTAACTACAATTTGATTGCGTTTTTACCCTTAATGGTAGACTTGACTTTATCCATCAGGTCATAACGCATGGTAAGAATTAAAAAAACTTGTGAGCCGCCTCATTACTGGTGAGCTATGACATTGCAATGCAGCTAACGATGCTTATGCCAAAAGTACTTTTTTCCAATTCAACGAATACTGGTTAGTGTATAAACTATACGGACAGGATAAAAACTAGAACTTTTATGAAAAATGCTTTTATTTCTAGAATCAAACAGGTTTCGTAGTTTCTTTTCAAACGAATAACGGTTCTTATAATGTATAAGCTTTTAATTGTCAATTTTAGATCAACGTTTTCTGATAAAAAGTTGCACATTATGACAATGACATTAAATATGAGAAAGTCGGAGAATAAAGTTTTTATTGCATAGATACTTACCTATGCATGTGTAATTCTAGATATCTTTAAATTCAAAGGTACTACAAAGTAAATAATTTTACATGCAATAGTTTGAGAAAATAATAAATAAAATATATAAGTAAAAATAAGAGATAATTTATGCAATTTGAAGATAAATTGCTGCAGTGCATTTTCTTAACTACCCCGCGTTCTAGTCATTGTCGTATTACGCTTACTTACAGTTCGAACTTTTGGTGTTGATGTTATTGTAGAAGGATTAAGATTTTCTGTTGTTGTTGAAACTTTTATCATAACGGGAATTCCATTGGGATAATACATGTTCATCCAATAAGCTGGCTTTCCAGGCGTAAATTTAGGATTCAGTTGTTCAGTTATTGGCATAGTCAAAATTGTGTTCTTGATCATAGCAGAAGGCTTTGATGAAGTTGGCATAGTAACATTGGATTTCACCAGTTGAGTTGGTTTCGCACTAGTAATTTTTGTCGGTGTTGTTGGTCTAACGATCCAGCGCGTGGGCACGCGGGTAATGGTTTTTGGTGACGGTGGGGGTACAGGAATGTCAAGTGGTGGTGCTTTTGAAGTACTCGTCATGTTATCGGTAAGCATTTTGTTGTACATATTCCAGAGAGATATTTGGTTAGGTTTACCGGAAGCATGTACTGGTTGCTTGGTAGATGCCCGGTACAAATGGTTTCCTTTATTTTGGTATACTGCTCCATTGCTGTTAACATTGTGCAAGGCATTTTTCTCCGCTTGTCTTCTCATTTCTTCAAGATGTGAGGCAGTTAAAAGTTGAAGCGTGTGAAGAATAACCTGAAAATCTCCAGGATGGCGGCCGTGGAAACTTTTATAAATATTCCAAAGTGACATTCCCACAGGTGTGCTTACATAAATATTTGGTAGTATAGGCAACGCCCCAAAATTCAAATTGTTGTCGGGAATTTGCCCAAAGGAATTTGAAGGGAATACAATGTTACTATTCTCTTTTATTTTGACATTAATGTCAGCCGAATGAGTTTCTATTGCTGGTTCTAGAACTGCAGGTGATACTGGCACCACTACAGGAGGCCAAGGCTGTACCACATTTCCTTCTTCTGCAAAATTGTAGTCAACATCCAGATCAGAAGGTGTAGTCGATCTCGTTGCTAGCAATTGCTGTAGTTTGTCAGCCAATCCCACTGGTATTGGCTCAGGTTCATAAGATGATGATTTAGGTGGTGATACAGTAGGCCACGGATTTATCAATGGAGCCGGTTTCAACTGAGAAAGTGAACTCAAATTAAAACCTGAAATTATACTCGGTGAAAACTGCATTGCATCTTGACCTTGTCCCTGCCCATGCTGATTCATCTGACCAGTGAGACTTTGAAACAACTGAACAACATTAGTTCCTTGTCTAAACAGAAAACTACCAATACTCGGAGTATCTGTGTCATTCAAGTTGTTATTCACTGCAGTTGAGAATCTGGTGAACATGTTTACCACCTCAGGAACTGCTGCGTATATTTGACTTAGCGTTGATACAACCGGACCGTTCAAAATATCCGCACCAGTTATTTCGTCGTCTTCGTCGTCATCATCCTGGCGGGGTTTTCTGTAAGAATTTTTTTTCAACTCCGTGTCGGTCAGATCTGTTGCACTTTCCTCGCAGCTAACCTGAATAATTCCAAAAATTTGTTGTGCTCATTTGTAAATTTTTGTAAACTTTAATGAATAAAAAGTTACATTGCTAACCGTCATAGCAGTAAAATATATTACTCCAAGAGCTAATAAAATATTCCACTTTTGGGCAGACACAATTGACCTGATAATCATATTATTTGTGATGAGATTGATTTGATTACATGCACACTACCAAATGTCAATAGCAACACTGTCAAAACTGATGAAAAAAATGTGCAAGCATGCCCCTATGCAATTAAGTATTCGTATTTTTACATTAAATGTAGTAATTAATATGCATGAATTCATACTTTCATTTTCGTATATATAAAACTTGCTACCTATATAAGTCATGTGGTGCCGTGGTGCATATTACCTACTTACTTTTATTGTCTATCAGCAAGTGATTAGTATCAGTATTAATGACGACAAGTGGGTTACTATGCTACGGTGGTGCATCTTCAGTGTAGTTGGTTAAATTAATAAAGAACGTGCAACGCAACGCTAAGTAATAATGCAACTAGTACCATTGTTTGTCAGTCATTGGAACTACTGCGGACACGACTCTTTACCACCCATTTATTGTGCGGAATAGGAATAAACAAGTGACATTATCGTCTTGTATGAATAAATGTAACTTAAAAATGTTACCTTTATCATCTAACATAGAGTATTGAAAGTGAATCTTGCGCGTCTACAACACTAAACGCATTCAAGTACATATGACCGTAACTGCATAGTTGCTACTAATTATGTTGTTACTCATGTGTGTATGTAATACTTGGGAGAAACTTGTTTTACGTCTTAAAAATAGGAAATAAAATGCCTACTCATGTTAAAAATAGAATTGGTAAAAAATATGAACCGTTTATATAACATGAATTATTAAATATAATAGGTCATTTGTACTTTGTACTAGTATGCATTTTAATTTTACAAAACTTTTGCCCCATTTTAAGTACATAGTAACCAAATTTAAAGCGAAAGCATGATTCACACATTTATAAACCCAAACTCTTGAATTGGCTTTTATTCTATACTATACCTAAATTCATTTTTTCAACTACCAATCGGCAGTTCATACAAATAATTTTGGTGTAATAATCAAAAGTATTTCATATATTAACGATACACCTATTTGTTTCTGTCAACTAAAAACTAAAACTAAAAAAACAGATGTACATTTTATAAAATTGTATGAAAAATAGCAAAACTAATATAAAGAAACATTTATTTAAAAAATTGAAAAATATACCTACTAGATTTGCAATCACTATATATTTGCAAGAAAGCTTAACCAGCTTTTGTCCCAACTTCCCAACAGTGATCTTTTTCTTTCTTAGGTCACTTCTGATTTCTAAGCAGAACTTTCTTTGTTCAGACTGTAAAATGCTCACCATCATCGCTGGAAGTTGTATCTCCATCAAAATACAACAATTTTCCATTAGTACTTTTCACTTTAGCCTTACGCAGTTTTTGCGGGGTCTGTTCCGATTCCATCTTCATGGTTAACTGTTTCCGGTCTCCATCATTAGGCTTCCTTTCTTTCTTCTCCAGCTTTACGTCAGCAGCAAAGTTATTCGTCATCAGCCATTTTTCT